>JAKELI010000723.1:0-22385 GCA_021525025.1 Lactarius hengduanensis
CCTTGGGTACCATGACTCAAGCTCTACAGACTGTGTCGCTGGTGCAGCATCAGACGACTCTCTTCGCGGCAGTGAGTTTGTCCGCGCAATCCCTTCGTATGTGCTAACTAGAAATGTCTTGCGATTACAGAGTTCTGGATCATTGGTGACGTTTTCCTGCAAAATGTATACACAGCGTTTGATGTCGGCAACGGTCAAGTCGGGTTTGCCGACTTGCATAGCTGATCGCATAGACTGGGCTTGAGAGTTCTCCGACTTACCACACCCATACTCCTTTATTGTTATTAAAGTACTCGTCGCTCGTTTGCAATTGATACCGGTTCTTTTGATCAATCACTGGAGGGTGGGAAAAACTACCATTCTTGACTAAGACGACAAATCATACAATAAGTTGGATCATCCTCAGGCTATCGAGTGAACGAAACAGCGACATGAGCCTTCACCTCCCCGCTACCACACTCGACCTCATCGAAACCGGATCCGAGTCGGGGAGCGAGCCAACTGAAAACGAGGAAGTTTGGAGCGACTGGGTCTCGGACTCCGCAAATGCGAGACAGTGCAAGTCTTTGTTCGAAGACAAGCTTCTTGCGTCCGCAGGCGAGGCGTTAGATTACGACAAGAGAACTCACGGATTCGATCTGAACTCGTTTTGCGAAGAGAAAGGTTCTCGGATGCTCCTCGCCTGCTCTCATGAAGCCCCTAACACAGAGTGTTTACGACAGCGCTCGACTTCCATGATCGTGTTCGCCTCATAAACTACATTAGGAAGGAGGTATGGGCGCCGTCTCATTGCTTTCGTTGGGATTTCACGATGGCATCTAGAAACCTCCAGCATCGAGTCTTGAAGCACTCAGCGGGAAGGAGCCATTCTTCTTATCCGATGATTATCTGCTACCTGTGATAGAAGACGACCCTCTCCTTTGTGAGTCCTGTGCAGGCCAAGCTCATCCTGTTAATTCTGTGCCAGTAAACTCTCTGGATAGTTGGTCCGATAGCGAGGACGGCTCCAAGGTCGTGGTCCCTTCTGACCTCATTTCTGCCACGAGAAGAATTGCTGCACTCGAAACGAAATTAGCCGCGGCAAAGGAGGAGCTGGCTGAATATCGGTCGATGGTTAGCCAGCGTGTGGATATAGCCCTCATTAGAGAGGCGATCGATGCCCCTGGCGAGCCTGTCCCAGGCTCGAGTAGAAGCGACGATGACTCACATTACTTTGATAGTTATGGGGTAAATGGTAGGTCCACCCGAATCCCCATCACCCACCATCTGAATGTGATTTCTCTCTTCTCAGACATTCACGCGGTGATGATCCAAGACAGAGTTAGAACCTCTTCTTACGCGTCTTTTATCATGACCAGTGCCGCACTTTTCCAAGATGCGATCGTTTTGGATGTTGGATGCGGAACAGGAATTCTATCTCTCTTTGCTGCTCGTGCCGGCGCAAAGCGTGTAATCGCCGTCGATGCCAGCGACATTGCGCTCAAAGCCAGGAGAATTGTCGAAGCCAACGGTTACGGAGATGTCATAACGTCTGTCGTCCTTTTCAGTAGTTTTTCCAATCTAACCTGCGCAGTGTAATCCAGGACAAGGTGGAGCATATATCTCTCCCAGATGACATCACGCAAGTCGATGTGATCATTTCCGAATGGATGGGCTATGCCTTACTCTACGAGTCGATGCTGGACTCTGTACTCTTTGCACGAGATCGCTTCCTTAAACCCGGTGGGGTTATGGCTCCGAGCCAGTGTAGAATGATGCTCTGTCTGAGCGAGGCGAGTGGCATCTATAAGGAGAGAGTTGGCTTTTGGAACGATATATATGGTGCGTTAGTCAATCGCAACTGGTCTTCGCGCTGATATCATCACAGGTTTTGATCTGTCGGTGATGGGGGAGGACGTTTTCAATGACGCTGTTGTAGATATCGTAGGGCCCGACACAGTGATGAGCGAGCCGTATATGATCAAGGTGCGATTATCATTTCCCTACTTTGTCTCGCGCTCATGTACTTACAGGATATCCATCTCGGGGATGTCACGACAAAACGGCTGGAGTTTAGCGCACCTTTTACGCTCGTCTCAACTGCCGCGCGACGTACTAAAATCCACGCGCTCGTGCTTTACTTCGACACCTTTTTCGAAACTACCGGGTCTCCGATCTCATCAGATACAGCTGTACATGTGACGCGCGATGGAAGCGAGCTCGCGGAGGTATGGCCGGTCGGCCGCAGGCTCAGCGTACCCCGGCGACAGAGCTTGAAAAGCCGGCAGGGGATAGTAAGCTTCAGCACGGGACCCCGTAGTGCGCCGACACATTGGAAGCATACAATTTTCTTGTTGCGTGAACCTATCGTGGTCACAGAAGGTACTGCAAAGTCTTGTTTGGAAGCTAGGTGTGCTTACACTTGGATGATCCGTACTAGGAACGACTGTGACAGGGACATTCCACTGTCGAAAGAGCAAAACGAACTCGAGAGAGCTTGATGTTGAGGTACACTACGCAGTCAAACCGGGCGCCAGCTCGGAGACGGGGAGTGAAACACCGGCAGATGTAGTCGTGCAGATCTATAAGGTACGATAGTATGTGAACTTGTAGGCTGTAATCCCCGGGTATGCGGACCCGGTGTGAAGGGTTTTTTTTCCCGCGGAGGGCCGTTTAACACTTTTCTTGCGCAGTTTTGACATGGACTGTCATCATCGTGTCGTGAGCCCAAAGCATCTTACGGCAAATTCCGACTTTCGGTCGTGGTTGCGCGCTAAGCGCGCAGCTCTGTGCGTATTCTGAACCAATATGCCCGCGCACAGGGGACGCCCGCAACAGTAGGTGGGTTGTGGGTGATCATGAACTCTTTGTCATGTGGGCCATTCTCTTCTCTCCCTCCAATCGCAGTTTGATGATGCATGGTACTCCGTTTTCAGCTAAATCTACAACCCAAAAGCGTATATGTGGTCACGGGCATCCCGGGTGGATGAGTTGCCACTGGCGCCCAATGAAACAGGTTCCTGTGGCAGAGGAACATGACCCCAAGAACTATCGGCTCTGAACCCTTTGCCTTGTCTTGAGGCCCGCAGCAGCCCAAATGGGAAACGACCACAGATTTGTTTTGAGGCAGGCACCCAGGACAGAACCCGCAGCGTTTCCAGTGTCAACATCACCAAGTGTGGTACACTCAGTGGAGGTGTGGTCCCTTTCGCGCCCGAACCTATGCCTCTTGGCACATGTCGTAGGTCGCCTGTGGAATAGATTTTTTGCAAGAGTGACTTTGCGCGCTCACGCCATCAATATGTCCACGCGATTCCCCAACACTTTAATCCCTTTATCTCTTTCCATCTGCGAGAAGGAGACCTTCTCAATCGTTAAAAGGACGAAACAACTCCCAATCTCCCCACTCCCTATTCTCGACATCCTTGGTAAAAGATGGGAGTATCCGACCCGATGGCTTCAACCATTTCCCTATTATCTACCGATACGACGTCGTCTTCGTTTGATCCCAAAATGCAGGACAGGGTCAAGCGGCCGCCCCCACAGAAGGATTACGCCGCTGCGTTCTCCGCGCTGCAAGGCAGGTATGGCCTGGCTGACGCCTCCACCACGACCGTGCCACCCCCGCTCTCCTCGAAGAAAGCGGACACGCCCCAATATCTACCCACTCCTGCCAACTCCACTGGGTCTACGCCATCCTCATCCACCATCGCACCCCTTCTTGCGAAACAACAGAGGGGAGAGAAAGCAAAGACCCGCTCCTCACCTCTTGCCCTTCTTCGGGCTAGATACCGTTCTGGTGGCTCGCCTGTGCCCCCCTCGCATCTATCATCGTCTGCTTCCTCCAATGGCAAAGGATCAAGAAGAAAGGGGGACAAGAAAATCGGGAAGGCTGATGTTGATGTTGCGACGACATCGCAGACCATCGGTGAAGCCTAACTATTTACTAAGCCGACATAACGAAGTGGTAGGATTTGCGCCTATGCACGCTTTTCGAGACATGATCAGATCGCTGACTGTGTCGACGAAGTTCCACAAGGATGCATGACTCGATGATGGAGGCAGTGCTACCCTAGTATTTCTTCACTCGCTGGGAAAAACACCCTCACCGCATTAATATCAAAACCTTCAAGTTTGCGGCTCAGTCTTATTTGTCCTGACCCGGAGATTCAGAATTCCTTTTTGATGTGATGTAGTGCGACTGCGCTTCTTTCTCCGTTGCGTATGGTGTACTCTCTTCCCCAACATGGAGTTTTGTGTAATGCTCCTTGCCGTATCAGCCGCCAGTTCCCAAAGAAAGAACAAATGTTTCATGCCCGTGGTTCGACGTAATATATCTGCAGAACGTTCTGAGCGAATATGGTTAGAACTCCCACCACCGCGACCATAATGTGGGAATGCAGGAATGACTCGACTGCCCAGAATATACCTGGCGCATGAATCAATGCGCGCCAGGAGAAACAAGCCACAGCAGCAGCACCTTTCCCAAGAGCACAATTGTTCAATTTGTGCAATCCTCAATCTAACGACTAGGGTTACGGTAGCCAGCACTGATCTCTAACCTTGGGTCTAACTCTACCGACGACTTTAAACTGGGTAGGAGGACGTTAGAAATAACCAATCCAAGACATGGCCCCCTGCTCCAAGACAAGGCTCCCTGCTCCGAGACATGGCCCCCTGCTCCAAGACATGGCCCCCTACTCCAAGACATGCCCCCCTGCTCCAAGACATCGAAATTCTGACGTCACATCAGCCGAGTCGATCGGAAAAACTTATCGCGACATCAATTCTGCACTATGAAGCTAAGACAATTTAGAACCAGGTGGCTTGGAATGTGATTGGTATGGCAACTATGCGAGAATTTCAGAACACTGGTGCTGCAGTACTGTGAGGATCGGTACATGGAACAGTACCCTCAGTGATATGGGTTCAAAAAAACTAATACCACTATTAGCTCCCGCCTAGGTTGTTCACAACTAGAAAATACGGCGGATAAGGGCAAACGAACCCTGGGCCTTCACTCCCTGAGAACCATCTGGACGTGCGGATATATAACTTGAATTGAGTTTTCATAACAAAGGGTGATGCCCAAAGTTTGGAGGCGGCAAGTTGAGCAAGGTAACTTGAAGGGATTGGGGCAAGGATTTCAGTTGGAACTTGTTCAGTGACAACCACACGCGATCTCGATCACGGGTGACCGGACCGGACAGAAGCCAGCGCTCAGCTTCGAGTCATTTGCCTGCCAGTGGCTCCTACGTTGAAGCGGTTCCTGGGACCTAAATGCGGCCGCCGGTACTGGTACCGACGGCACCCACAGCAGGTGAGGGACCCACCGTTTGGCTGCACTTCTGTATGGCGTTTTCTGGCCCCTGGCCGGCGGCCGCTGATGAACTACGATCTGTCAATAGCACGATCCCATCTGCGTTGCCCGATTCTGGTTACTAACCTGTGTCACAGCACTGCGGCGGAAAACAACAGGAAATGAGCATCGCCACAGCACCTGAGTCATTCTGACTAACTTGCGCAGGCGAGTCACGGAATCCTGTGGGAACCCCGCTTTCCTGAATGCTTAAGACGCGCAGGAGAGTGGGGTCCAATGCATCACTAAATCTCGCATCAAAAAAAGCCTTCCAATGTCTAGCGTTTCCAAGTCGTCTTCTCCCTCCGAGTCTACTTCTCGTCGTGGCCTCTTGTCCAAAATGTTCCGGAAGCCCACTTCAGCTCAAACACATCCATACACCCACCCCAGCACTTCGGGGAGCGACTCTGGTATGTGTCCTTGAGCCTGCTGTGGGCTCTTCGATGACCTGACTCCAAAATTCAGAGAGTACGCTCTTCAGTCCACCGAGTCGGAGCGCAACAACGAAGGACGGGCGGCGCGATCCTGACGCCGTTTTTGGCGCTCTCGCCTCCACATATGGCTGGGGTGTACATATTCCCACCCTTCCTTCGGAGCCGGCGGCCACTGGCAAAACGCCCGCTACCAAACCTGCCACGGCACAGAAAGAGGTTGCCGCACCGGCTCCCTCCACTTCTCACCAACCTCTCCCACGACAACTGACCCAAGCTCAGCGCGAGCAAGCGATCGTAGACCTCTCATCGAGGTACGGCTACGCTTCGCCTTTGGCTGGCGGTCGCTGGAAAATGTAGGCCTTCCTGGGTGGTTAGCGCCTTGGTCAGCGCCTGTAGTTGCTCAGCGAGAGCTTCATCCTCGTTGCGATCAATGAGGGACGTTTTACAATATCAACACACTACCATATATGATAATTTCGGGACTATAGTGTATGTATGGCCAGAAGTTTCGATCTGCCGTAAAATAGCCTTCGCAATAACGATAACTCCCTTACGTAGTACTTGTCTTGACACTGCCCTTGATGTAAAGTACCAATCCTCAGCAACTTGCGATATATTAGCACGTCCCCAATACTTTTTGTGCCCCCAAATTATAGAAAATCTAATAGGTTATATAATATAGAATCACCAGGAAAAAAGAATGTTGGTCCAGAAATGGCCGTATGATGTGACTACTATAGCTCCTCCAAGAAAGGGACGTGTACAAGGACGCAGTGGGTCGCGTTTCTACTTCCTACATACCTAACTAAATCCTGACAGAATCACAAAACCTCGTCGGATTGACGATTTGGTGTATTAGAGGTGGATCACCAGGGTCCAGAACCGTCCAGGACAATTCCGACGGATGACACCCATGCCCTTGCCCATGCCCATGCGAGCGACCTCAGGCTCACGAGGTGACACCGCGGTGACCGGTGACCGGTGACCGGGAACTCAGAGTGTACCCGAAATGTGTCATCGGCAGGAAAATAACTTAAGACCGTTATTCCCAAGGTTATTCCCATGGACCTGCATTCATGGCTCTTTGGACCATTCAAAATTTTTGACCTTCGGGAACTTGCTTCAATGGACGACCAGCTAATTTAAATAGACAAAACTTTAGCTACACAAGTAAGCTACCAAGTGGTCACTTCAGAACCATTATCGGATCGCACTGGACAGTGTGACTGGAGAGATCAGCGAAAAATGACCTATCAGCTATAACAGGGTCAATGGACCAGCCGATCAGCAATTATTGGCTGGAATCATGACGGCATTGGCCATTCACTGCGGCCGGCAAGGTTCATCCTTGCCTTTAATGTACGGTACGGTAAGCGGTACAGTGCGTCTTCTGTTTGGGTGAATTGTTTCTCACAAAATTATTCCACACAGAACACCAGAAGCATGTCATGAGACCATAATGGAACACAGTCTATATAAGCCCGCAAGCCTGGGTATTATCCCAACAACAATCACTCACTCTTCCCCCCCGTGGCAATCGTCATGTCTGACGTCCCATTCACACCTCTGCTTATTAATGGCGAGCGTCGCCCTGCAAGCACTGGTGCGACTTTCGAGGTCCGCAACCCTCATACAGGTGTGCTCGCTTCGATCTCTGCAGCTGCGTCCTCGGACGATTGCCGAGCTGCCATCGAGGCCGCTCAGCGAGCGTTCCCCGCGTGGGAAGACACCCCAATCCAATACGCGTCGGCGGATTCTGCTTCGTGCCTTAGCTACGCTGGAGTCCGAGGAGTGGCAGAAGAAAGTTGCCGCTCCGCTGCGCGCCGAGGTAGCCATGCCGGAGTCGCACGTTCTCTTTAATCTCCGCAGTGCACCTGCCCCTCTCGCGGACTTTGCATGTTTGGTGAATGAGTTGAAAGGCGAAACGCTTCCCAGCATTATCCCCGGGGGACAGGTATTCATCCAGCGGCGCGCACTTGGGGTAGTGTGCGTGCTCCCTAGCTTCCCGTCATTGCCTCTCCATTGCCTCCACGGCGCTGACCAGAACTGCAGATACTCGGTGGTACCGTGGAATGCTCCGCTTCCGCTAATGATAATTTCTGTGGCGCTTCCACTTATTTGTGGCAACACAGTCGTGGTTCGCCCCTCGGAAGTCTGCCCACACTCCTCCTCCTTCATTGTAGACGCTCTGCACGATGTGCGTAAACCTACCTGAGCGTGGGGTAGGTACAGGGCTGATTCTAGTTCAAGGCTGGGCTTCCCGCGGGCGTTCTTAACTTTTTACCTATGTCCGCGGGGGACACACCTTCGCTCACCTCGGAGATAATCGCCCATCCGGCAGTCAGAAAGATTGCCGTGTGTACCCTGAACCCTCTCTGCGATACTTTCTGACGTGTGCGTTCGACAAGTTCACTGGGAGCGACCGTGTCGGGAGGGTCCTCGCCGGCGAGGCCGCCAAGCATCTTAAGCCGTGTGTCTTCGAGCTCGGTGGAAAGGCACCCGCGGTGGTGCGTGTGACCGCCACTGCCTTATTATCGCCGCACTGACACCGGGCTGGTGCATGTTGTAGGTGCTCGCGGATGCAGACATTGAACAGGCTGCGAGGGCCATCGTATCGGGTGCACTCCAATTCTCCGGTCAGATCTGTATGTCCACCGAGCGGGTGATCGTGCAGCGTCCGGTGCTCGAACCACTTGTCGCTGCGATCAAGCGAAACATCGATACCCTCACCGTCGGGGATCCCGACCACGCCAACCTCTCGTCGCTCTTCACAGACCGCAGCGCAGATAACATCATCGCAATGCTGAAGGGGGCCAAGGAGGCTGGGGCTGAAGTGCTTCTTGGTGACCTGGAGAAAGCGGGACCCGCGCTACTGAAGCCCCACATCCTCATCGGGGTCAAAACAGAGACACAGCTCTGGCAGCGCGAGACGTTTGGTCCCGTGCTGGTCGTGGCCGTCGTCGATACCATTGATGAGGCTGTCGACCTTGCGAACGCGACGGAATACTCACTGGCGGCTGCCGTCTGGACGAATGATCTGTACAATGCGATGAGCGTGTCCAGGCGCCTTCGTTCCGGTTTGTGGTTCTGCTTACTCATTCGATCGCACTGGACTAGACTAGGGTCGTTTTTCCTAGGCTCTGTGAGCATTAACGGCTCGACGATTCACCTTGAGGGCGCGATCGGACTTACAGGCTTGGGGTGTGTTGTGATTCGCGGATATTTCCAGCTTTCTCACTTATTTTCAGGGGTTCGAGCGGCTATGGCAGATTCAATGTCGATAACTTCACAGATAAACGTGTGATCACACTACACCCACCAAAATCGAATTACCCACTGAAATTGTGATGAAGCGATCGACGTGCGTGAGTGCAAATGCCTGAAATATTCCTCTGTCCTGAGAGCCACGTTGCGTTCTCACAGAAGTACCCAACCGTTGTGTATCTGTAAAACGCAATCGATCCGAACACCGCTGAACCAAACACGCCGGCAGGTGATTGTGGACAGATTGGAAGAGAACTATAGTACTGTATAGGCAATATCGATTTTTCAATCTCAGTCGGATTGCATTTGCTTGCGAGTCCGAGTCCCGGGTCTTTTGATTGTTGATCGAGTCATTGAGGCACAGGGCTCGACACCCCACGCCTGCCAGTGGGAAGTTGAATATCCCAGAACCATGCACCATGCCATGACGACAGCGTGATTCAGATGCATCAACAAGGGTGTTCTTTGCGAGTCGTTGCTTGGCTCTAGTCGGGCCAACTTGAAGTTCGACGCAACGCTTGAAGCCTTGAAGGAGGACAGAGGCGCGCGGCACGGAACGCTAAAGAATGGGGGGAACCACAACTGGTCTTTAGGTGTATGTAAAACGGGTGACACGGAGAATAGAAGAACAGTCTCCCCGGGTATTACTGTCAGTTGTAGCGAAAGTCTCAATGGTGTGGAAGGTTGCGTAGAGATTGCGCAAGAGCACGAAGCGCTTCTCGATCGGAAATGAAGGGTTTCTGTGGCCGCGAAGGGTGTCATGGACACCAGACAAACTTGTGAACCTCATCGTTGATCCCCAGTGGGACGTCCGTCGATTTGTGTGAATTATTTTTCGAATGGTATAGTTTAAAATTGAGCGTCGGTTAAATGTCCCATATAGTCGAAAATATTAGATAAATATTAGATAAATCTTCTGCATTCTCGGATTGTTATCGATAACATTGTGGATATTTGAGGAAAATTGAAATAAAATCACCAGGGGTCGGTCACTCAATATCCCAATTGAATCAATGAAAATCCTCTGAAATTGCCACCTTTCGATTACAGACGATTGTTATATAGACCCCATCAGGCGGTATCGATTCTCCAGTCAATTTTAATACATTATTTGTTGATTTTTAATACAAATATCTATTTGATAATTGTAGAGAAGCGACGCCGACTCAGTCTGAAAACTACCACAGGGTTTGTGAGGCTGGGCTGTCCAGACTGTGCCTAAACATGTGGCATCCATGGGGCAATGAAGATGAGATGAGCGGGCCGAGCAAGTTGGTGACAAGCATGTGGGCAGAGAATAAGAAAAAATGAGCTGTGTTAAGTGTATAAATGTGAGCGGCTTGGATCCAGGGGTTGGGGCGCTTGAGACAGACAGCATGAGGGGAGGGGGTGGGGAATTGGGGATTGGCTTGTGTGCCCTGCACACACTCGGTCAGTTGACCGATGGCACTTCGCTGGGCTTCTTGGCAGCCATCTTTGCTTTCCTCTGAAGAGACATTCATCAATGGTACTGTGAAACTAATAAGGACTCACCGCGGCGGCTTGGGTGACACACATCTCTGTTTTGAATCCCTGGGTATCAGCCAATGATCAGAGGTGGCTTATATAATTGATAGCCCAGTTGGCGGTGAGAGTCTTTAATGGTTCATACTCCAGCCGGCGCCGGCTGACGTTGGGATTCCGCCGCAATTGATACTCCAGCCGACGCCGGCTGGGTCGGAGATAGTCAGGAATCCCTGGGGCACTTAAACACAGAATAGAAACATAAAACACTTCCCAGAAAATATTATGGATCCAGAAATGCTCTATATTAAATCAACTGAGCAGTATTCAACTCAAATAGGCACAGCAGAGTGCAAGCACCCTAGATACTTACAAGTGGACAGGAATATGTAATGGATGTCCGATCACAACTCACGTCGGGATTCCGCCAGAATTGATACTCCAGCCGATGCCAGGTGTGTCAGAGATAGTCGGGAATCCCTGAGGCACTTAAACACAGAATAAAAATGTAAAACACTTCCCAGACAATATTGTGGATCCAGAAATGCTCTATATTGTCATGGACACATATTATTTTCCCTATTTTTCTGTATTTTTACGGATTTATATGGTGAAGATATAAAGGGCCAAAGTACGAGACTTTGTGAGTCACATGTTGCCACCATGTGCACCTCCAAGCACGTGACCCTGGGATAGTTACACCCTTAACGGGATAACCCAATATGGTCACATTCCTTTTATATACAGACTTGTATGATTGGTAGATAAGGATGGAAGGCTCTAGAACATGCTTAGTAGTTTATGCTTACTCGCTGTATTAGGTTTTACTCAGCAGATAAGGCAACGTGTCAGCAGTTATGACAGGTGCATCAGTCAGCACACACTGTGGGCATAGTACAATGTTATGTGAGTTTATATGCTAATTTTATGAGAAGCATATCCCGGAAATGTCTAAAAAGTTGTTGTGTAAAATATTGTAAACTTATTCACAATATACTCTCCAATGTGCAAAGGCTTATGCCACCAGATATATTGTAAAAATATCCACAATATAATTCACAATTAACTTTCAATGTGCTCCACACATTTATTGTTAATAAATCCGTGTTGTTCATTGTGATGACATAGCGACTCATATTTACAATTTAATCCTAATTAATCCACGGATTTCATTGAAGAGATATCCAGGCCGACAGCCGACATCGTGACATCGTGAGTCAACAACTCGAGACGTCTCAACTCGAGACATCAAAATCTCGACATACAATACAAGTCGTAACACGACATCCCGTTCGACATCGGAACATCTCATCAATGGCTCGATCGATCAAAGCCCGACTCAAAAGACACAGCACACAAAGGCATCGCGCTTCCCAATGACACAGATATATTTTGCGTATAGATAAAACTGACAATCATTTGTACATGTACAGACTCGGTATCGGTGTGAGTTTGAAAGGCAGCGTGGAATATCCGCAAGAAAGGGGAGGAAGAGGAGGCGTGGACCACTCTCGCCCTGCCCCGCTTCGTCTTGCCGCAGGGCCGACACCTCCCAGCGGTCCTCTCAAGGCTCGCCACCGTAGCACCTCTGCGACGGCAGCAGGACGGGGCGGCCTAAAGGTCGGGTCGCGGCCGTAACAACGACGGAGGGGAGGCCCGGAGCATGACTCCAGAAGCTTCCGGTCCAGTTGTCGGTGCGGCGGAGAGGGGTGGTTCTGAAGAGAGGGGTGACCACATACACGTATCTATAAAATGACATAGATGCTCACCTCTACCTGTATCGACGCGAGAGAGGCAGACTCTTGCTGATGGCTTGAGACAGAATATGGACGGTAAGCGTCGCGGCCGAGACAGCGCAGGTACAGTGAGAGGCGGCGTGGCCGAGGCGTGGCAAAGGACATGAGGCGCGGGAACGCGCGGCCTACGAGTGAGCGGGTGACAAGCCGGCGTGCGTTGGCGATCCGATCCGATAAGGGTGAACGAGTGGGATGACGAATGAGAGTGAGTGAGTAAGTGAGAGTGTGTGTGAGAGAGAGAGAGAGGGTTGAAGCGAGCGGGAGAGAGGAAGAGAGAGGAAGGAAGCGATCGATAAGGAAGTGAATCCGAATCCGAACTGGCACTCACTGTGGGCAAAGTATAATGTTACGACACCATTGGCCCAACAACGTCGGCGCAGACCCACGCCAAGCTTCCCAACGCAGCTCATCGATACAGCCCCTCCGTAAACGGCGGTAGGTCGTAGGTCGGATAGGCTTAATGGTCGCGCCGCGGCGACGGCGGAAGGGAAGGCACGGAGCAACACTCCAAGGGCCTCGAGCCTAGATATCTGTGGGTGCAACGAGGAGTTGCGTGGAAAGACGGGAGGCCGCGTAGACGATATCGAGAGGGATGAAATGGATACTCACCTGCGGACCTCCATAAACGGAGCGAGGCATGCCCGTGATGGTTCGCGACAGAGGCCAGGCGAAAGATGAGCGTTACGTAACGAGCAACCCCCCACCGGGCAACCAGACGGTGCGTCGAGGCCGCTGATGAAAGGCGCCGTACGGAGAGTGTGGTGAGGAAGATTGAGGACACCAAGAAAGGAGGGTCGGAGAAGCGCACACTCCCACCGAGGCAACCAGACGGCGCGTCGAGGCGTGCGGAAATGGTCGGGATGAGATGATGAGGGTGGCGGTGGAAACGTCGAACATCGGTCCATCGATTCCACGGACCATCTCAAAGTCTGTTGCGACAGTCGTTTCCGTATGTTCAAGGGTGCGTACCCACTGTCACAATCCCCCGTCGCCGTCTTCGAGGCCACGAGGGAGGGGGGGTCGGGGTCGCTAAGCCGAGATGTTAAAGAGCTTGGTCGTACATGGAAAAGTAACGAGTGCACTCAGCTGGACGTTACCAGACAAAGGACCTGTAAACGGAGCAAACTCCCCGCTCGCACCTTACGACAAAGCAGGCGTGAGGAAGGAAAATGGTTATATTTCGGGTGAAGACATACCAACGGTTGGGGGCCACGAGCTGTAGTGGCGGCGGAAGGCCGAGAAATTTTTCTGAGACTTCCTGAAGGGAGAGGAATGCCTGGCAGTAGAGGGGTCAGATACAGCAACCATTAGCAAGAAAGTCGGGATGGAAGGAGGGACCCAATATCGATGGATGATGGAAAGGGGAGGAAGGGTCGCCCCCACCGAGCGCCCGACGGAAAGTCAAGTTGGCTGGTGAGGGAAGAAACTCGTCGTTGGAGCGCCGTCACCGCTACGTAGCGATCCCTTTCAAGACCCAAATGTTACCAAGGGCAGTGGACTTGTGAAGTCGTCTCGTACGTCAATCGGTCAGGGAGAGTACCACTAGGGCCTGAGCTATGACCTAGTACTCGACTCGTCCTAGTCGCCACTAGAGCGCTAATGCAGGGTTCAGTGAGTTGCCAACGAATTCCAAGAGGATCAACTCCCACAACAACTCGACTTGCCATTCGGGACTCCAACAAGTAAGGACTCCCACGAAGAGCAACCGACGGCAAGTCAAGTCAGCCCGTGAGGGACGGCGTGCGGATAGAGAAAAATGGATCACGAAGGTGAGAAGGGGGGAGGGCAGCAAATACTTTCACCGTACAAAGTCGTGGCAACCAGACGACCATTCGAGGCTACCCCACAAAGAGTAGGTTGCGGATAGAGGAGCGTCCAAATCGGAACAAGGTCGAAAGGGGGGTGCATCGAACGCTCCCACCAAGGCAACCAGACGAAGAGTCAGGGTTACCCCGTGAGGGGCGGCGTGCGGGAAGAGGGAGAATGTTGGACGGCGTGGATACCAAGGAAATAGGGAGACGGAGAGGTAGAACATGGGTGGATGACTGAGTGATGACTGGGTAACGTGCGGCCCGGGTGCGGTGGAAATGTGACTAAGCGCCTCAAAAAAACATGCACACATGGGTCGCGTAGGTGAACGAGACCGTGACTGCCTTTTCTCGGGAAAGGTTGATTTCATTGCGGTCAACAGCACATGATCGTCAAATAATATCTGTACATCCTAGGTGGAGCGGCAATACAAGCACAAGAAACTCGTGATATAGAAATAGAAGGTGCAGCCTGACTGGACCTCGCCGGCTCGGTATGGAGTCGCTATGCACTGCACGCTACGCCGAGGGGCACCGGTGCCGGTGGAGGGTTGCATTTGCACATGGATCTGTAACTGAGCACGTAACACACTATAGACAAAATTGCATTCGAAGACCTACCATACTACGCGATGCCGCTTCCGCGCCGCGGTCGCCTCATCCACTTCACCGCCGCGCTTTTCTGCTCTCACTCCCCAAGGATCTGGAGTGCAACGAAGAACTTGGAGCACAGCGCTCAACGAAGGCCTCTCTCTCGGAACCGAGCTAAGTAGCCTGGCGCATATGGGCTCAAAGGTTGAAGCGCTGCCGATTGGAAGGGAGTCCGCGAAGTACTTGAGCACTTTTCCGCAAGACCACCGGTCAGCGAGGATCGCGCTATATTTCTCCGCGCTCTCTCCGACTTCCGGTGCGGCCCAAGACGGGGTCCCACGGTAGCCCTCAACCAAGGTTTCTTCGCTCTCCGCAATGACCGAAAGGCCGAAGTCGATGATCGACAGGCGTGGCGACAGCGAGCCAGAACTGCCATGGACGAGGACGTTCCCGGGCTTCAGGTCGAGGTGAGCAACCCCATGCTCGTGTAGAAACGCAACGCCCTCTAGGAACTGAACGCGAAGCGACTCCCTCCTGAGGGGAAAGTGTTTCTCCTCCAAGCATTGAGCCAACGTCATTTGCCACGGCATCACGATTACGTGGCAGCGGCTGCTGAGTTCTGTATTAAGCTCAATGACGTCCAGCAGCTTGATGGCATGGTTGGCCTCTGATCGGAACGCAAGTAAGCGCTGTAGGATTTGGAGCTCTTCCGTCGCACCATCAAGGAGTTTGAGGGCGACCAGACCCGGGGAAATATCGTGTGAGATGGCTTTGCCCACCGTTGGTTTCAGCCGCGTGCTGCCTCCTGGGAGTAGCGTGTACCCCCCTCTTTCGACGGCTTCTCGCACTCTCGGGTTTAGTAAAGTGGCCGCTGTCTCCGATGAACATTGGCCGTCAAGGCTGGTCGGGGCTGAAGAGCCGCTTCTGCCGCAACCATGCCCTCCTGTGAGGTATGGGAGGTATTCCACCTCGCCGAGAATAGATGGTAGCGCAGCAGCCAGCCGCGGGGAAACTTTGTCGTGCAGAGAACTCATCGAAGGGAAGAAGTTGTAGAGGCGGAAAACGAGTTCGAACACGTCATGCCTGTTAGAAAGGTCGTAAGGCCTTTGCAAATATTCAACCTAGAGCGAGCATCAGCCACTCCTTCCATGCGACAATAAGCAAAGCTGCTACCTTATCATCGCTATCATCGCAGGGTTTTGGCCCCCTCTGGTATAGTGTGTATTCGACAGCGTGGTAGTCGCGGTCGACGTAGATGACCTTTACGAAGAACGTGGAGGACCCGCCAGCGAGTAGCGCGTTGCCCAGGCGAACGAGACAGGAGGCTTGCAGGAGCATGAGACGCGCACCCTCCCTGTGGGGTTTGTCGGAATATACCCCAAGTAGCAGGTACGGAAAGCCCTTGACAACCATCGAGAAGTCGCTTCGCGGGGTATGCCGGTAAAGCGCGTCATTTTGAACGTCCTCTACAACCAGGCTGAAGGGCCACAGGGTATCGCTATAGAGGGAATCAGAGCCGCAGGTCACTTCAAGAATGGTGGCTCACAGTAGGAGCTTTGCATCGCATCGAAGGGGGGACGGCGCTGTAAACCTCCTCAGGAGACTGTATACGTGCGGCCACGCATTGTCCCTATACGCGCCTTGGCTCGAGAGTTGATGGTCGAGGAGGATGTCGACGTAGTGAAGAAGTTCAAGGTCAGAGACAGGGCGCATCTCAGGCTCGTCGCTCGGGTCTGCGAAATATTTGCTAAAAGATTCTCCAAGGAGAGTATTCAAGGAGCCTAGCAGAGGGGGCGCGGCCCCCTGGAATGACCCTTGGTCAGTAGGGCTGAGTCGGATTACGCTATAAGACTTACGTGGCAACTAGGGGAGCGTTGGAGGCACAATTCTTCCTCAAGCTGCTTGACAAAGTCTGGTGCCTCCCTATCTGGTGGTTCGGTGAGGCCATTTATGCCAAGCAGGTCCTCAGGGGGGAGCGGGAATTCTAGGTGATTTCTCAATCTAAACGTTACGGATGTGAGGAGGCCATTCCTTGGCCGCCCTGGGAAAGGGCGCAGGGCGGAGCTGCCAGTACCAGCTGGAAAGCGTCAGGTGCCAGGAATACAACCAGAGGATGGAAAAGCGCACCTTGCCTCCCAGAGTCAACACAAACGATGACATCAACGCTGAGGCGACGGTCATCACCGTTCTCCTGAAACTTCTCCTGAAACTTCTTCTTAACTGTGTAAGGTGGCAGCAGGGGATCCGTGAGGTGCTCTTCAGTCAATTGAAGTCCATCGAGCGAGTCAGAAACATCAATGGGGTGACTTAAAGGGGGCTTGTAGAGCCTGAACCTTTTGTGGTCTACGCACTGTAAAGAAGGAGTGACCTCCACTACGCAGCTTATAATCCTACCACAAAGCCCCCCAGAGGGAACCGAAATGGCGAAAGAAGAATCACGAACTTTGAGACTGTCATCTACTACAACACAGAGGAGCGAAACATTCATAAAATCGTCGTTCATTAGAATAGTAGCAGACGACGGTGGCGGTGGGACTGGGACAATAGGAGGAGGGAGATTGGAAAGCGTGGGAACGTCTCGGAGGAGGTCGGGTTACAACGTGGACCACGTGCACAGGCCATGAGCGCGATGATGTTCACAGATGAGGTAATACAGAGCCCGAAATCAGTACAATTCAGAGCACAGTAGCAGCTTTTAATGCAAGTCATGTGAAAACTTCACGCGTGCGCAGCATATTTGCCTGCTAAATAGAGAGAGAGGTAACATGCACGCGAGCGCAGAACATTGGGCGCACTGGCACAAACACACGGGCCCAATCCTATGAAATTGGACTAGGGTCGGGCAAGGGGAGCCGGCTATACGTTGCCAGTGAGGTGACGAGGATCCGAGAGGGCCGGTTCAGTCGGCAAGCGAGAGCGAGGCAAGGAAGACGAGAGCGATGAACAAAGACGAATCAAAGTTCGCTTTTGAGGGGAAGACAAAGATATTGGCACACGAGGATCAGAGGAAAGGAACTAAGATTCCGATACATGGAGGCGTGGTTATACAAGCATTGTATTACGAACGAAGGACGATATATGGAACGAGTCCGAGGTCTCCGGACGAGCGCCTACATTTGCAAATTTTCGAATCTGCCTCCCATCGACGCCGGGCCCGTGCTCCTCTTTCTTTTGAGCGAGCTCCCCACGCTGCTGCCGGGGGCGCGCTTTGGCGTGATGGCTGGGAACTCACGGGAATCGGTTCGAATGACCGACAAGCTATTGGCCAGGTCCTTAGAAAGTTTTTCATGTAGGGCTAGCATGGAAAGGCGAAAATTATAAAGGCGAAATACGAGAGTGAACATATCTCTCCTTTGAGAAAGGTCATGGACATCCGTCGAGTATTCGACCTGCTGTGGGCTTCAGAAATCTGGTATGCGACGGCAGGAAAAGCATACCCTGCTGTCCGGCCCGGACCCTCTCTGATAAAGCGTATACTCGGTGGCACGAAAGTGGCGGTCGAAATAGATAGCCTTGATGGCGAACTCGGGGGGCTCTCCCTTGCACAGAAAGTTGCCTAAGCGAACGAGGCAGGACGCCTGCAATAACATGCGGTTTTTGTCCTTTCCGCCGCCCCTATCGGAAACGACCTCGGCGACCAGGTGCGGAAAGCCCCCGATGCTCATAGAGAAGTCGCTTTGGGGGGTGTACTTGTACTGCAACTCATCCCCTTCAACCTCTACGACCAGACCAAATGACCACGAGGTGCCGCTATGAAGCGAATCAGAGATGATGATTAGTGCAAGAGGTGTGGCTCACCACTGGAGCCCCGCATCTTGGGGGGGGTGTTTAATGAACCGACGCAGGAGGGAGTATATGTGTTTCTCTGGTTTGGCTGTAAATGCGACTGCGTCGCCAAGGTGGCTGTCGGAAAGGGCCACGACGTAGTGAAGGAGCTCGAGGTCAGAGACGCGGGGGATCTCTGGCAAGTCATTCGATTCTGTGAAATATTCGCCAAAGGATTCTCCAAGGAGATCTTTCAATAAACGTAACGTATGGACCTCGGGCCCCTGGAATGACCCACAGTCTGTAGGGCCACGTCAGATCGTCCCATAAGACTTACCTTGAAGCCAATAGCGGCGCGGTGGAGGCGCAATTCTATCTCGAGCTGCTTGATAAAATCCGGCTTCCCCGCATCCGGCGATTTGACGAGGTCATTCGTGTCAAGCAGGTCCTCAGGGGGGAGCGGGAATTCTAGGTGATTTCTCAATTTAAACGTTACGGATGTGAGGAGGCCATTCCTTGGCCGCCCTGGGAAAGGGCGCAGGGCGGAGCTGCCAGTACCAGCTGGAAAGCGTCAGGTGCCAGGAATACAACCAGAGGATGGAAAAGCGCACCTTGCCTCCCAGAGTCAACACAAACGATGACATCAACGACGAAGAGACGGTCATCGCCGCCCTCCTGAAACTTCTCCTGAAACTTCTCCTTAACTGTGTAAGACGGGAGCAGGGGATCCGTGAAGTGCTCCTCAGTCAATCGAAGGTGATCGAGCGAGTAGGAAACATCAATGGAGTGGCCTAAAGGGGGCTTGTAGAGTCGGAACCGTTTGTGGTCTACGCCCTGTAATGAAGGGGTGACCTTCACCACGCAGCCTACGATCCCACCACAAAACCCCTTGCATGGCACACCGACTGTAAATGGATGGCCATCGACGCGGCCGTCGATATCAGAAACCTGAATACATTGGAGCATAACGCTCGTGAGATCTTCCATTGTGGATGTAAAGATGCGAAGACGACAGTGGGTAAGCGACGGGCGATTAGAGAGCTGCAAGTACACTAGTCAAATATAACACGGCCTCCCACACATACGGAATGGATTGAGTAAGAAAAGCACACGACTACTTGCCGCCCACCCCCTTCCGCTATTCACGCAATCTTGGGGTACTGCCAGGTGGAGATGGTTGGAACAAGAAGCGTAAGTATAGTGAGGGCGCAGTGATCACCTGTTCGAACCCACGGCTAGCTGGACATACACTCAATCAATTGAAGAAGCTCAACCGGCCCACATTTGACTATGGGACGTAAAAGCCGCTGTCGGATTCGATCTGGAGAGCGCGAAGGCGATCGGAGATTGTGAGAAAATCCGACGACGTACCCACCAGCTTATCGCGAAGAGCAGCTTATTCACAATTGAACACAATCATATCTTGAGACTCAAAATCTAAACAACTGCGTCACTGCCGCCCAGCCCCGCTTTCCTCTTGCTACAGGCCCGACACCTCCCCGTGACACCCCTCCGAAAGAAGGCGAGTACTCACAGTTGCCCACCAGGGGAGCGGCCCAACAACGACCGCGCGGACCGATGCCAAAGCTTCTCGACGCAGGACACCGATCACAGCCCCATCCGTAAACGGCGGTAGGTCGGAGGTTTGATGGTCACGCCGCGACGACGGCGGAAGGGAAGGCACGGAGCAACACTCCAAGGGCATCGAGCCTAGATATCTGTGGGTGCAACGAGGAGTTGCGTGGAAAGAGGGGAGGCCGCGTAGACGATATCGAGAGGGATGAAATGGATGCTCACCTGCTGACCTCCATAAACGGAGCGAGGCATGCCCGTGATGGTTCGCGACAGAGGCCAGGCAGCGTTACCAAGGTAGGAGAGGGGAGTAACAAGCAACCCCCCACCGAGGTAACCAGACGGCACGTCGAGGTCGCTCGCGAAGGGCGCCGTACGGAGAGTGTGGTGAAGAAGATCGCGGACACCAAGAAAGGATGGTCGGGGAAGCGCACACGCCCATCGAGGCAACCAGACGGCCCGTCGAGGTCGCTCGCGAAGGGCGCCGTGCAGAAATGGTGAAAACATGTAGGACGAGATGAACAGGGTGATGGCGGGAACATCGAACATCGACCCACTGACTCTACCGGCCATCTCAAAGTCTGTTGCGACAGAGGGAAGAAACTCGTCGTTGGAGCGACGTCACCGCCACGTAGCAATCTCTTCTAAGACCCAAATGTTACTAAGGGCAGTGGACTTGTGAAGGCCTCGTACGTCAATCAGTCAGGGAGAGTACCACTAAGGGCCTGAGCTATGACCTAGTACTCGACTCGTCCTAGTCGCCACTAGAGCGCTAACGTCGGGTTCCGTGAGCTGCCAACGAATTCCAAGACGAGTGAGGGGGATCAACTCCCACAACAATTCGACTTGTCATCCGGGACAAGGCCAGCGAGTAAAGACCCCCACGAAGACTAACTGACGACACCCGTGAGGGATGGCGTGTGGATAGAGAGAAAGATGACTCACGAAGGTGGGAAGGGGGGAGTGCAGGAAATACCTTCATCGTGCAAAGTCGTGGAAACCAGACGACCATTCGGCTACCCCACACAGAGTAGTTGCGGATAGAGGAGCGTCCAAATCGGAACAAGGTCGAAGGGGGGTGCATCGAACGCTCCCACCAAGGCAACCAGACGAAGAGTCAAGGTTACCCCGTGAGGGGCGGCGTGCGGGAAGAGGGAGAATGTTGTACGGCGTGGATACCAAGGAAATAGGGAGGCGGAGAGGTAGAACATGGGAAGAAGGGTGGGAGAAGGATGGTGGGAGAAAGAAGTTTTACGGGTAGAACATGGGAAGAAGGGTGGGAGAAGGATGGTGGGAGAAAGAAGTTTTACGGTCGTAGCGCCTCTCGAAAAAAAAAACATGTACACGTGATTTTAAATCAATCAATTCGCAAAGCTCTCCTGAGGGCGTGATTTTCCTTTCGCTCAGTCCGTAGACAAAGATGAACTGGAGAATGTCCGGATTTCAACTCCTTCTCAATGATCAACAACGTCGGTGCCGACAATGAGAGAGAGAGGCCTCTCATCCATCTCGCGCTCTGTCCCCCTTTGGTCCTCCCACGAAAATGTGCGTGATCAGGTGAATGGAGACGGGCGCCATACTTTCGAAAGTTCTCTGGCTGTCTGATGCGACATATCTCCTTCTCTCCAGCATTCCTTCCTTCACGCTGTAAGGATCCCTCGGGCTCTGGCCCCGAAATCACGCATCTTCGGTCTTTTCGGCCTCAGTCCGGTGTCGCGTGGCTCAGCTACGAGTGACTCTCCGTCTGCAGCAAAAGAGGTCGTGTGAGAACAGAAGTGGGCGGCTTAGAGGGCCGTCGATTAAAACGATCAAAGTTATGGTAGATTGCAAAAGCCTAGTCAGACGCTGGACTTACACACACGACAGTCTATCTAGCCAACACAATCACGCCCACGGTCATCACCCTTGCACCGATTGTTCTCGAACCTCCTTCTCCTTCTCCTTCCTCGTCTTTGTGGTGACGGTCGACGCACGGGTAACCCAACTTGGTTCTCCATTAGCACGGACGGCAAGAATTCGATCATGGTTCAAAGGATACTCCGCCCCCGATTGAACACGCTCCCAGCGATTAGTAAAAATCCAGTATTGGAAGACATCCCTAGAAGCGTCAAGGTGAACATAAAGATGTCCAGTCTTGACTTGGGGAACAGTGGGTGGCGTTAGAATACTCAAATTTGACCTGCTAAAGTACCAGATTGTGTAACCACTTCCAGATTGAGAAGAGAAAGGTCGCTGGCGCATCTGATAAGAGGTGCCGGAGGTCGTGTGTATGAACTCGGGTTCGGGTTCGGGTAGAATAGAGTGTGATAGCAAT
>JAKELI010000724.1:0-22309 GCA_021525025.1 Lactarius hengduanensis
CGCAAACCAATCAAAGTTGAGTTCGCGCAGCGCAGGCAGCACATCGACGGCTATTTCCGCGGAGACGTGTTGCAGCGCATGGGCGACGTTCGGACAGAACCCCATGTGACGTGAAGTTTCTCCACCGCCGCTGAACACGCGGAAAAGGCCCAGCCATTGCGCGGCGTCCACATCATTCCCGGCGTGAGCGACGTGACGATGTCGAAGGTTGCACGCTGGAGAGGAACGGGGACATTTGTTGGCAGATCTGGGTCATCGAGGATACCTTGAGACCTGATCGCCCGAAGCAGACATACAAACGGAGCCACTCGGGCGTGTGCGGTGGGCCTCCCGACCGAGTAAGGGCAAGGGAGATGCCGTCGTTGTGAGGTAGCAGTTCCGCACCGTCGGGGAGCCTCTGCGGATCCGTGCGACCGAGGAACTGGGCGAGCTGCAGGACGTTGAAGTTGGTCTGGTCGAAGAACCCGATCCGTGCACGCTCGAGGGAAGGCGCACTGATCCTGGAGAGAAGGTCTTCTAGGTAGTCGCACGTCCCTCGGAAAGCGAAACTGGTCAGAGTGGAGAGGACAGCGCGTCTCAACGATGGTGGAGGCGTGCTTCTTGGGCTGGAGTGGGAAGTCGGGGAAGCGAAATGCAGATGGAACGTTTTTAATTTAGTCGCCGCAGACAGACCAGCGACAAGAGCCTCGGGTGAAATATACCCGGTACTCGGGACCCTTTGGAGTTGAAGGTCAACAAGGTCACAAGCAGATGATAGGAGCTGTGGTAATGCCGGAAAGGCAATGGAATCCAAGTGAAGAACACGGACGTAGGTAGATCCACCCAAAAATGTACTGGGAAGAACGGGGACCGCGCTATCACAAGACCTGAGTGCAACGCGTTCCAGCAGCGGGAAAGGCTCCTGCATTATTTTGGATACTTTTTCGGACAGCGGCCTTGCAAGATGAGGTCGATTTCGCATATGCGATCGCGGTGCTGAAGCGCAGTAACGATACTCTCCTCGTCATCTGGAGATGGTGGCGCGGTGCCGTTATACCGTACGACAATGGGCAAGGTCAGCCAACAATCCAGAGTCTTTTTGACGGGTGTCCCATATGTGCAGAGAAGCCGCAGACCTAATCTGCACTGCGAGGCAAACACGATGCAACGCCATCGTTGACACACGTGAGCAAGTTCGTGCCATCCCCATGAAAGCGTAGTGGAGGCCAGCTTGTAGAAGTCAAATATTTCGAGAAGTACGTCTTCTGGGAGTACCTCAATTGTCGAGAAATTGCCTGCCAACACCGTTCTATGAGCGTCCAAAAAGACATTATAGATGACTCACATAGCTCCTCGTGGGCACGTCCGGCCCCTAATTCTCCACCGCTGGCAATCTGCACAGCCCATTCTCCAGGGAAAATAGAAGATTCCTCCATTGACTATAGCAACAATGAGGGTGGGTAAGGAGAACAACGAAACGCCAGCCTGCATGAAGGCTTCGTCAGCAAAATTGGAGTTGAGGGAGCCGACCCCCACCCCACACACCTAACACGTACTGAAGAGGGTGACAACTGTGAGGGGCTTGTACGGCCTTGGGCTCCATTATATTCTGGCGTCTGTTGGCCGTCGCCTAATTTAGTGACATCGAGTGGCTGTTGAACGTTGAACGTTTGAACGACTGTCATCATATGGTGTCATTAATGTCATTGCTCACGCGCTCACGGGGCCTCCAATCCGGTCATCAGACAGCGCCAAGCCGCTCATAGCTTCCGGGGTAATCGGAATGGATGCCGAGACGAACGCGATGGCACAGATGTGGAGGCAATGACGCCAGTCAAGTCAGACAAATTACAGACTCAAACTCGTGACTTCGGGAAGTTAGACCTCGTGATTGCCTCCTGAGAAGAGCGTTAGGTAATACAATAACCTTGCTTTCACCACGTGGTGAAAATTCTCTGTCGGAACTTGCGTAACGTTGCGTTAGAATGGAGAAAACGGTACACCCCCGAAGCACAAAAAGACCCAACACGGGGCAGCAGGTCTTAGCAGCGCTCGAATGTCGACCCGTGAGTACGCCAGATGTTCCATGTTCCCGACGATTCAATTCGATAGGGTCTGTATAAATTAACCAAGTATCTAACCCAGGAAGGGTGTAACATTATTATTAGGTAAAGTACGAGATCGCAGTGGCGTCAGTCATAGTGGACCGTCCTGTCAATTTTAATCTCGAGTTGCTGGAAACGATGTCAGCGCACTGAAGCTTCGATGACACCATCACATGGGGCTCACTCCAGTTGCTACGCTTCTCACTTCGTCACGGGTTTCCAAGTCGGACCATTGCGCCCGTGAGCGATCTATCACGGGGAATGAAGTCGAAGAACGCCAGGAAGAGGGGCCCGAGGGGCATATTATGTTGACGACTTCTGGCGTAGTTACTACAGTACGCTTGACGTAGTCACGCATGTTCAGGCTATCGCCAAGGTGTCAGTCAGGTCTATTGGACGACGAAGATCTAGTGAGGACACACGTCGCTAGAAGGGAGTTCGAATAGCCTAGAAGTGCTCGGCTTAGACTATTCCAACCGATGAACGCAGCACTCACACTTCCCAATTGTGAAGTGGAGTCCGAGGTAGATCAGGTTGGTAGGCATGGTGATCCACTATTGGTCCGACAGATTAACACAAATAGCAACGAGGACGAACGTCATCCGCACACAAATCAGGGTCGCAAGAGCAACCAGGCTGTTGACAATGTGAGTCAGTAGACTTCTCCGACGGAGGAGAAAGCCGAGGAACCATGTCAAGACGCCATTATTGTCGGCAAAGCTGACAACCGCTGACAACATCTTCTTCGTTCGGTTCAGCCCTTGATTGAGGGTGCGCAGGTAATGACACAGGCCAGCTGTAATGATCAGGTCCGTGAAAGCGGAGAGTGCAAGCCCCATGGTTAAAAGTGGCTATACGGAACCCATTGTGAACAGCTGTTGTGCACTAGGCTAGTTTTGATTACCCCCAATTGTTCTCTGTATAATGAAAAACTCCGCAGGCGTAACCTAGCAAGCAGTCAGTCAATGAGAGACGGATGGCTCGTAAATCGCATACATCTCGAAACCAGTAGCTGCCCCGGCACGAACGCCTTAGTACTAGTTCTCTGCGAATGGTGTTTGGTACTTACTTATAGCGAAGGCTTGTACGATCTCAGTAAGGACTATGCCTGAGCCAACAGGTTTTACGCACCAAGTCGGGTCGTCAAGCATAGCGCCTAATAGATGTGAGCAACCGCTCAGAATAGTATATGTTTCGACTCACTATGAGCGCTGTTAGCCACCAATTTCCTTGGCTTACTTGGGTTCCTCAATAAGGGACTCTCGATAGATGATATCCCCACCTACATTTGTGAACCCTGTGGGCAGAGTACCTTCTCAAACATGAACCAAATATCTCGGCCTTACGGTTCAAGAAACTTACCCATTGACTGTAAACGTTGAAACAGCCTTCGCCCAATGTTGGGTTTATCAGTAGGTATTTGGTCAGACAGCGGACTCACGGTGAAGAGTATAGCAGCCTGCAGAGACTCATGAGGATGGTTCTCGGTGTATCTTATTCGCTAAGTGACGTACCACGACGGTCCTATACAGTCAGAGGAGGGGTCATCCTTATGGGTGAAAAAAAGAGTTCAGAGTCATACCAGAATATATGGTTGGCGATCTCAGGTCTTGAAAAGTTGAAGACCATGTATTGATATGACAACACCACGATGCAGCATGTTTGCGCAGTGTCGATGGCCCTGCACGACAAAGGACAGGGCTTAGTTTTCGCTAACCCGCAGGCCACGTGGGACTTGCCAGACTAGTGCGACCTACGTTTTAGGGTCAGTGGGAGGATGGTATGCATGGATCTAGGAGCGACGTACCAAGGCCTTCAAATTCATCGGGTCATTCGGGTAATATCGAAGATAGAGAACCGTCTGAATACATAAGGCTCCGGACAAACTGAAAGAAAAGGAGGTAAGCGGATGTCACAGATCATCGGAAAGTACTTTGCGCTGCAGAGAGGAATCCACCACCCAGTACTGCGCCGAATGTGAATCTCACGTCGGGGTTTATGCTCATCGTAGTAGTTTCGAGGAGGATTCACGGGGGCTTCACAGACCAGGAGATGAGGCTATGTGCCTTATAAGCTAGCCTTGAGAACAAATAAAGCCAACAGCCGGTGGGGCGGGGGGAATCCCTCGTATCGGAAGCAGACTTCAGCGGAGACCTGCGCGCGCGCTCGCAATGATTTACCTTTCCGAGGAGGTATGCATACAAAAGGGCTTTGATCAGAGGTCCGTTGATCGATCTGCTGGGAGTTTGTTCCCCGGGACGAGGCGACAGACTATAGATGGTGACGGTTCCAATGCTGACGAATGACGAGTCCGCTGGCGTCGTAGGTTGCCAGTTGCCAGTCCACGCTAGTGCCATGTCATCCGAAGTGCGACCTGCCACGGCGTGCTGGCGTATGTTACCCGCCAGGGCTTGACGGTTTCCGAAAAGGGTACAGATACTCACGCGGCTACCGCAGCACGATCGGAGATCTCCAGGGCGAAGTTGCAATTGAAGAACGACAGCGGCGCCTTCGGTTTTGACCGTGAGAAGAGAGCCACAGATAAGGTATCTCAGTCTATTCTTGCGGATGCGGGATACCTCGTTACCTCTGCGTTTAAAACAAGGGTGTGCTCTCCTTTATCTATTGTACACGGCATAGGCAAGAAATGGGAGAGTTGATGTACCCCAAGTGTACTTCTGCCGATTAGGCGCCGAGGAATCTTGCGTCGCCAGTGCAATGATGAGCCAAACGAGTACCACCACTGAATCTTACTACGTAAATGTAGTGCCTCTGGCAAAAGCTAATGGATAGGACATGGATCTGAATATTAAAAGTGATATGTCTGACGGGCGTAAGGTAATAGTAAGACATCATCAAGGCGCACTCACAAAAACAAAACTCTTATATTCAGCCCTGGGATTTTACTGTTGTTCCCTCCAATGTCTTTCCGAAACGTGGGTGTGGTACTTTGTTCTCATTGAGGATAGGGCGGCGAACATTATGACCATGGCCGCGGACGACAATTATGCATTCGGAGCACCTCATTCAATCGACAGCTACGTCCCTTGCTCGGTTCTAGGAGACCCTGACACAAGAAATACCTTGAACCACTCGGCGGCGGTTCTGCCGTCGCGCATCTCCGCGGCGGACTCAGCCGCGGTTACAGTCGCGAGGGCGACCCGCGGGAGGACGAATGGCCCATCGCCCAAAAGCCAAGGGTGCCTCAGCGCTCCTTCGGCGCTGAAACGCGAACCAGGGGAATAAACAAGAAACGTTGTAGCAAGTCGACCGCGGTCGACTCCTGCTCCGCGGGAGGACGATGAACGGGCGGCCCTTGTGGAGACGGGACGCCGAGGTGTGGCAGCAACGTCGACAGATGGACCCCAGGCGAGTCGACAAAGTTGACCTTGTTCGCATCAGGAAGCTCAGTGAACGTCTGACGGGTCATGCATGAGAAAAACTCAAGAAGAAAAAGGGTACGCGGAAGCAAACGAACGGGCCAGGTTTCGGGTGTTGGTGAACCGCGAATGCGGAAAATGCTCCACGCGAGACCGATATCGCCACGCGAGCCATCGAATAGAGAATAACGTTCCCATTGAGAGGGCGACCATGCCCAGGGCAGTTCATCGGACACATATGCATTCGTGGGGTCGCCCCTTTCCTCGATGTCATCATCAAGGCCATCGGAAATCGCCCTTCGGTGAAGCGTGGTGAATAACTCTGCGAAAGTAGCGCCGAGGGACCACAAGTCGCAAGCCATCGCGTCGTACTTGCGCGCACCAAAAAGAAGCTCTGGTGCGCGGTAGGGCCTAACAACTGGCTGATCGGTGTCCATCCGGGGACGGAGAGGCAGAATAAATACGTACCCGCTGCCTACCTCGAAGTACATCTTTCCTTCGGGCTCGGGCCATAGGTCCCTCGGGCCAGCCGCGGAGGAATACGCAACGCCAAGTCTACAAGCACGGCCGATCCCGAGGTGTCGAGGAGTATATTCCGAGGCTTGATATCGCGATGCGCGATCCGCCTTTCCTGGGAGTGTAAATATGCAACACCAGAAAGGATCTGGTAAACAATGGACTTGGCAACCACCTCAAACGCCAATTCTTCATTCCGGGTAGAGCGCAAAGCGTCTGGATTGGGGATCGAAGAAAATGTGGGGATCGAGAGAAGGTCGGAGAGTGTGAAAGGCATGAAAGGCATCCAGAATCGCTGCTCGGATAGGGGAGCATCGTACTTGTGGCCCAGGACGCTGATGATCTGTGCACGTGTGAACATGCCAGCTACGCCGGCGGGTGAGACATATGCAGCCTGACCGCAGGGTGTGACAGCGAAGACAGTAGACGAAGCTCCTTGATGATATCGTGAGGCTCTAACACAAGGCCTTTCCTAGCCTTTCCCACTTTTATGGCCACCGATCGCTGCTCTCCATCGTCGAGGGTAATTACGGCCTTGGTGACGACAGATACGAGAGTTTCTGCTATGAGCGAATCCTGAAATAATGATCGCATCCATTGTACGCGCTTTGAGAAGTAAAGCAACGTACGGGACGACGATGGAAAGGAAAGTCAGCTCTACTGGGAGGCTGCATTGAGCTTGGAAAGGAAGTTGTGAGTTGCCTGATTAAGAAACCTCGCACTTTTGAACCCGACCTCGACTATCTCGACAAATGGCCGATGAGGACAAAACCAAAACTCTGAGTGCGCTTTCCCATCGAATGAGCACAGTCTATTCTTGACGCTGGAAACGACCCTCCTCTAGACAGATTGCTCATTGATTCCGCGCGCACCGACAACGTCGACCAGCTTGTGAAGGAGGTGTTTAGTGAGGATGGCAAGTTCGATATCAACTACCAGGACGGGTGAGTCACCCACCAGAAATCAGCTATTCTGGTGTGTATCGCTGATTGGTCTTCCCTCAGCATCGGTAACACAGGTGGGCCTCAATGCTTAGACCCACGCACCCTAGCCCTAAATCGACTTTGGGACCAACAGCTCTGCACTATGCGTGAGTAATGACCGTCTTCCTTCCCCTTCGTCAGCGCGCTTACGTAGGCTCAGAGCCTCGGAAGGTTCGCTGGATGTTCTAAATGAACTTCTTGAATACGACGGCTGTGATGTCGACTACACCAACAACATCGAAGGCGCCACACCACTGCATCTTGCTGTGAAGATAAAGGAGCTCGAGCTCCGCGCTCTCATCGTTGATTCACTACTTGATGCCGGCGCAGATCCACGGTTGGCTTTTCTCTCTCGTGTAATCTGTCGCCGCCTAGAGCTCACGAATAGCTTGCAGTATCAAGGACAAGGAGGGTCAAATAGCCCAGGACTATGTGGATGAGAACGATGAAGAGACGCTGAAGGCATTCCGCCGCCATCTGGCTCAGGAGAGCATCTCGAAGGGTGATATTGCTGAAGGTGCGTGAAACTCTCATTGTCCACGAGCTCGTCGAAGCTGACTTGGCGCAGACTACGACGACGACGAAGATTTTGACAGTTCAGGATCGGATGATGAAGAGTGACTTGGAACTCGCAACAAACATATATAATAGAAAATTCCATTCCGTATCTTCCCCCGATGGTGTACTCTATGTATTAGGACCTGGTTATGTGTCAACTGCAAATTTTTCATTGTCGGATTAGCCTCCCGCCGGACCAATCTCTGAATGTTTCCGTGGCCTTGAGCCACTGGACGAGCTCCGCACGCGGCACCTGCGTGCCCTTATCCGTCGACTCGACCTTTACCTTCTTTCCATCCACGAATTCCCATCGCTGCTCCTTGACGGTGACCAGCCCCGCCTTGAGCTCTTCCCCGCCAAGGATGACCGCATACGGCACCTCGTCCCTCTCGCCCGCCGCAAACTGCGCGTTCAGCTTCGGCTTGTTCTTCGCAAGGAAGTCCGCCGCGATGCCCTGCGCGCGCAGCTCCTGCACGAGCGCCATGCGCTCGGGGAGCAGGCCGTCGCCCGCGGCGAGCACGTACGCGAACACCTCTTTGCTGCGCATCCCGCGCTCGACCCACTTGGGCCAGAGCAGCGCGAAGATGCGGTCCAGCCCGATGCTCACGCCTATGCACGGCAGGCCCGCGCCTTTCTTGCCGTCGCTCGACGCCGCAGCCGTGAACATGCCCACGAGATCGTCGTACCGCCCGCCCGCGGCGATCGAGCCCACGCCGACTTGCGACTCGTCGATCTCCTCGTCCTCGTCCGCGCCGCTCTTTTTGCTCTTCTTCTTTGGCACTGCTGGTGCGGGATCGGGTTTCTCCGTGGCTGTGAGGCCTGGTGGCGCTGAGGCCTCGACAATGGCCTCGTAGATGAGGCCCGTGTAGTAGTCGAGGCCGCGTGCTAGCGACAGGTCAAACAAAATCTACGGAATCGGTTTAGCTTATCGACGGAGTTGTATATGCCCCAGAGTTGGGCTGACCTTGTCTGTGATTTTGTACGCGTCGAGGAAGGTGAACAGGGTCCCAATCTCGTCGAGACCCTGCTTTGCTTTTGCGTTAGCCGTCAATGTCGCATCTGCAAGAAGCTGATCGAGTAATGGTCGACCACCTTCTTCACTTATCAGTAAGGCGGGAGACGAACGCCGGAACAGCTGCGTACCCTTGTGCTTCACATACTCTCCAATTTTGTCAGCGGAGGCGGCGTCAAGACCTTTCTCGCCTATCATCTCCTTCCTCACATCGGACCACGGTAACTATCCCAGTGGGTCAGCGCAAGGTTATCGAGTACGGTATATGCGATACCTTGTCTAGTTTGTCAACAGCAGATGATATGGGACGGATTTTCTCTGGTGGCACGCCGCAGACCTCGAAGATGCCATCTAGTATTTTTCTGTGATTGACCTGCGAGTGGGCAAGGTAGACAAGTCGCGTGGTACAGCACATTTTAACTATGTCAGTGCAAAACATCATACGGAAAAGAAAAAACGGCGTACCTTGACTGTGAACTCCCCAACTTCAAGTCGCGTGAGGATTGTACATAGCAGACTGAGCAGCTCCGCGTCGGGGATCATCGTGTCCCACTGCCCCGAAATGTCAAAATCCTGGCAATCAATCAACACCCCATCTCACCCCACACCAAAAAGACGTACCGCCTGCGAGAACTCGCGCATGCGGCCCTTGGACATGACGGGGCTGTCTCTCCGATACACCTTGCCGACCTGCCAGAGCTTGGACTGCGTGTTGGTCACACCGCCCATGGCGAGGTACCCGCGCGAGCGGCACGGTATGGTCGTAGCGCAGCGCGAGCTGCTCGCCGCCCTGGTCCTCAAGGTCGAAGATGAGCTTGGCGTCCTCGCCATACTTGCCCGCGAGGATGTCCTTCCGCTCAAAGACGGGCGTGTCGAGCTGCGCGCCGCCGTACAGCACGAAGCACTCCTTGACGATGCGCTCGACATAGTCGCGGCAGAACATCTCGCCGGGGCCATAATCGCGCGTGCCCTGTGGGAGTGAGCGAGTGAGTGGCAATCCTGCCAGCCAGCCAGGTGCGGGGCGTACCTTGGGCGTTTTGAGCAGCAAACGCTCCTTTTTCTTTGCGTCCTTCCCGCCCGGCTTGAGCGCTGCGAGCTCCCTCTTTATTTCTCCCAGTCTCCTGCGTGATTCCTCGAGCGCGGCAGGGTCCGAGTTGTCTATTCGAAGCCTGTTGAACAGCTCGGTCTGCTGTGCAAGCTCGGCGTTGAGCGCGTCCGGTGTGGATGTCATCGTACAAAAACGTGGAGGAGTATTCGTGAGTTGTATCCGTGAGTAGAGAGATCGATGAGGGTACGGGGACAAGTCTTATGGGCCGGAGCCAATGGGCGAGCATGCGCGAACACGGGACTCGGACAGTTATGCAGTTATGACTCGACTCGTGTGATTATCATCGCTCGTCTAGATAAGCCATCTCTATATAATCTGTTCTATCAAACCCTCTTCTCACTCGACTTGGGCGGAAGTGCACTCCTCCACACACCCCGCGCGTCTTTTTTGCGCACCGTCAGACATGCGATGCCCAGGTAATTCGTGATGTCCGAAATGACCAGCACAACAAAGCGTGCATACGTCACGAACGCGACAGCCAGTACTACGAACACGAATTTCTCCGTGTTCTCTGGATTGTGCTGGATCAACGGCGGTCTAAGCGTCCGCGCGCGCCACTTTTTAGCCAATCTGGCACTCGTCTCACGAAAGAGTCTCACCTCCCAAATAGGATCGGCATGTTGGCGTCGATCGCTCCGACAATGGTCCAGATGTACATCGAATCCCACAATGGGAAAGGCTGGCTCGTGATATGCGCGAGGATCATCTGCCCGACGACGTGCGCGAACTGCAGGCCCCAAGCGCAGAGGAAAGGGACGAACGCGGGTGAGTTGATGATATCAGAGTTGCGCAAAGTCGGGTGATTCAACCATGCAACGTGTAGTAGCACCGACATGGGGAATGGAAGTAGATATAATAACGGCTTGACCACAGGTCCTCCGGAAGCGCGGCGGGCTATGAATACGTTAATGTAACTATCCCAACGTCAGTAGAGAGGCAGGCGGTGAAGATAAACGCGCACGCACCTCGTGACGATGTTGAATCCTAAACCGACTCCCGCGAAAATCATGAATGAGGTGTTGATGGCAAGGTTAGGCACGCGCGAGGCTATCCACTCGACGTTCTCGAGTCGGGTGAACGTTAATATTTTTTGGTCCCAGAATGAGGGTCCTGCACTGGGTTCAACATCTGCACAAGAAAGTCGGCACACCATAACGCACCATAGAAACCAGTAATCATGAATATTGAAACAATAATAAGAATACCTTCTACAGGGCCAGAGAAAACACTAAGGTATATTTGGCCTAGACCTGGATATCAGGATGGGCAATGCATTAGAAGGGTATTACAGACCGGTGTGATATTCTTCCCAAGTAGTTAAATAAAAGTTTGCCAGGGTGGCGACCTGCGAACCGAAGGTCCACCACGACCGCCCGAGATTCAACGCATAAGCGGCGAGGACAACCTCGAGCTATATCTGCGTCAACCAGGGCGACATCAAGGGGAATGCCACTGTACGCTTACGGTGGTATTAAGAGCATCGCATCCTGGGCCAATGTGAGCTAAAGAGGTTGCGTGTGGGAAGGGCCGGCACACACCATGATCAAACATCTCGCCCAGAGGGCCTTGCATTCCCGTCCGACGCGCCTGCTTCCTGTCCGACACATCGACGTCAGCCCAGCCCGTATCTCGTCCCAATTCCAATACCCACCCGTCTATCGCGTCCAAGGTCTGATACATGAACAACCCGATGCCCCACCTACGCCGCGTCAAAACCGGAGCGGTGAGAAGGAAAAAAAAAGTCGAGCACGCACGTAAAGTACAGCCAATTTGGTGGGCCCGTCGCACCACCTTTTTCCGTCAGGTACGTAGGATCGTAGTATGACAGCGATGCAAAGTTGAAGAGCACGATCGCTAGCCCAGACAGTGTTATCTTAATTCGTTGGAATTGGATTGAATCAGATGTGCGACGACCTGTGACGTGCACGTACCACGTTGGGTGCGACCCACGTGGGCCAGAGGGTGACGAACCAGGTCCAGAAGGGGTTCAGCACATAATTCGAGAGAAAGGACCTTTCGGTGAGAGGTTCAGCAAGAGCCCTATACAACCGGCACGAATGACACGACGGACGTACTTGTCGACTCCTTTGTATCTGTAGTTGCGAAGACCTGCGAGGGCGTGACTTGGTATATATGCCATGAAGAAACAGAAAAAGGGGGGGAAGGGAACAGATTAGAGATGGCTAAGGAAAGCGAAGCGGGGTTCCATAAAATTGAGGGGGTAATGGGCTGCGACAAACCTCTTCGTGCCGAGAACCGAGAACGCCTGTGCCAAGGGCGTAGAGCGCTCTTCCGACCCTGGAGCGCTTATACCAACGCACGTGCGTCAATCCTCGTTGCCAGGCTATACAACTGAACTACTGTACAGTAATCTTCAGAATCCCAGTTGCGCGACAAAATCCTGCCAAGATGCATCCAAGATGTACGGCTGGTGCGCCGCAGTCGTGCCGGCAGCGAGCGCCTCCTCCTCCCACTGCTGACCCACCCCAAAGTCCTCCTCGCCTGCAAACGCCGTGTTGGGGGTCGAAGCGCCCGAGCACACCATTGCCACTTGCCGTACCAGCTGTGGGTCGGGCGGTGCGTACGAGTCGGCCGATCCGTAAGTCGACGATGACGCCGTCGGCGCGTCCAGCCCGCTGATCGCGCGATAGTCGCTCGCGAGTTGCTCGGGTACGACGGGCGCCTGCACCAGTCGCGTCATCCCGCAGAGCCGGTCAAGCTCTTCTGCTCCCAGCGGCGCGTACGGCTCGTCTGAACTTCTGCCTTTTTCGACTGCCTCGCGGGCCTCGCGATGTAGGTTGCGCACCGCCTCCTGCAAGAGGGCGAATTACTCTCAGTCATGGGGACGGAGTACGAGGATTTAAAAGAATACACCCTACCATATTTTCGGATAGATGTATGCTCCCGCTCTCAGTCCCGCTCTCGAACAGCGCAACTGCCTTGCCAAGCACTTCAAGAGCGGGTGCCGCCAAGTTCGACTTGGGGGCCGAACACGCGAGCAGGCACATCACAATCTATGATGATGTCCAGCGTTACAGTGCGTAAGGAAGGCCCGGGAAAGAGAGACATACGACTACGGAAAGTACTTTTGAACTAGCAAAATTGGTACGGAAGAATTGAAAGTTTGGAGGGCAAGCTTGGTGGGTTTTTGAACAGCCCTCGACGAGTCGGAATGCCGAGCGGTAGAGCGCCATAACAGAGAGACCATATCTATGCTTGAGCGGGTCTCGCGGATTTTCACGCAGCGCTTGTGCAAAATATGCGCGATGGATGTTCAAGAGTGCTACACGAAGGTCCAGTACGGCGTGCCCAAACGAAATGACGAGTGCTTACCCCATTCCTTGTTAGAAAGCACGACCCAGCGCTTCACCCAGAGTAGACTATCTGACGACTCTTGGCCAGTCCATTGTAGTCTCAAGTAAGGGGGTACGGGAAAATCTCTCAGTTTCCTATCTAGGTCAAGGATCGCCGCATGGGGCGGCCGAGAAGTGAAAGCAGTTGCCATGACCTGAGAAAGCAGCTTGATAAACTCGTAGTTCCAACGTTGATCTGTGGGACATCAATATGTGTCTCCACGCAAGGACGGGAGGACATACAGCCTATGAGCCTTTCGCCATTGCTGCCCACCTGCTCTTCGTTATCATCAGGAAGATCGCAGTCGATGAAGCTCAACGATGTACTCGGCGGTCGGCCAGACGTGAAGCTCTAGATTCGCACGCTGAACCCCTCATTTTCAAAGCAAGAGAAAGATGCTTACTGCCCAGACATCGGAAGAGAACAGATGCCAAAATACTCGATCACGGCGCTTGATTTCGTGCTGCTCGAGCCGGAATCTCGCGCCTCCGAGGTCTAGCACGATGAGTCAGCAAGCGCGTTGACCCCCTGGAGAGGTATGCTCACGAAGACCCATCTGCACTATGGTGAGAGAGGTTTTTTTATAATATTCGCGCGAGACTCACACTGTGCGCGAGCTTCATAGCCATCCCGATGTACATCCACGCCCTGGTGCAGCCGGTCGGGTCGATATGAACGTTGCTCAGCACTAGGTACTCGGCCATGTAGACCTGCACGGCTCAGAGCCCCACATGCAGTCTCGAGGAAACCACGCACGATCGTCTGCACGGCGGTGACGGTAGTAGTTGTCACTGGCGAATCGAAGGTCAATGCTACGCGAGACAACACGAAATAGTCCTGCGAGTCCACGGTGTAGTTCTCCTCGCCGTAAAGCAACTTCGAAAGGGCAAGCACAATGAAGAGGAGGCCGAGGTGATGTGTGGCAGGCTCTGGGTCTGCGCTCCTGCAAGGAGATGGAGCACACGTTAGGCTATCAACGCTCGGCGCGCACCTGTCGTGATAAACGGTTTCTAGAACGTGTAATAACTCCTCCCGCGTCAAAGAGGAGGTCCTGCCCCGCCCATTAGAGAGAAAACAACTAATGACCAGGAGCACGCACATGTACGACGAATAGTTCAGAAACAGCTCACAAGTACCCCGCGCGTCTTCAAAGGGAGGTAGATGGGCATATACCATCCGACGGATCTCCGGCGCGATCTGTTCGGGCGATGCCTCAGGAAACGGAATCGACAAGATGCGCTCGCTCAGTCGCGTGTGTTGAAAGTACGATGGGCGGGGGTGTCTGCGGGGAGCTTGAGCTTGGAAAAAAAGAAACTGTGGGCGAGAGAATCCGATTGGGTCAGCGATGCGACTTTCACGGGGGTACAAAAAGTTGCGCTTTACTTCTCCTCTCGCCGTCGCGCCATAAAAGCACGAATCGCCTTTTGTGCCAACGCTCAGTGTGCCTTGCAAATACACTCAGGATCTCTGCAGGAAGAGAGGAGGAAACCGCATCACGCACCGAAGCAATCGATCACGTCGTCCCCGTAAACGGACGGGTCTGTTTCTACAGGCGGCGAGGGGTCCGCAAACATAGGAACGTCCGCGCTGGACGAGCCCTGCGTGCTCGTGTCCTCGCCGCTGAGGAGCGGGTGCTTTTCTTTTGAGATGGTAGCGTAGACCGTACCGAGGCCGTTCTCTAGCTCCTGTATGCGGCGCGTCATGTTCTCGATCTGCGCGTGTAGCTGTTCGGTATTCGCCAAGACGAATCTTTTGCCACGAGATGCCCCCCCATCGCGCGTGCGTGCGTTGGCAATGGCACGCAGGAGTCGGGTATAGTTATACGCACCTGTTGTTCGTGCGTCCCGTGGCGAGAGAGCCTGTGTGTGTTGTTGTTTGCAAGCACAGGACGACATCATGCATTCCACGACGAACCATTAGGGCAGATCGCCGCGCACCCGCGTTTGGTGCACTTCTCACAGGGAACCTATGCACGACCGTGAGCAGCGGTTCCCTGTCGATGACAAAAACGCACATTTCGGTCGCATCTTAGCTTGAGCCTGATTGATGATCGACAGTTTTTGGTACACGTACGGACAGCGAGGATCGGAAATTGGGGCACGCACCGCCGGCACTCCGCACATGACACGGGGACGCGCCCTGGCTTGCGGCGCTGTCGGGGAGGAGGGGGATCCGCGCTGCCCGAGGGCGAGCCGGAACCCCCCTGCACGTCCGTGGGACGCACCGTATACACTGCAGATCGCGCACAAAGTGGGCGGCAAACTTGTGTTCAGCACTGCTCAAAGACGCTTAGTAGTATACCCGTACTTCACTAGCTTCACTGGTCGGTGAAAAAATATAAGGGTGGATGGAGAACGGAATAACGGAGGAAAAAGAAACGTTTTCGGCACTCAGGCTCCTGGCACGTCAGACTCTGAGGACGGAGAAAAAGTGGGCGCGATAGTAGGAGAGTGCGGTAGCGTAGCAGACAATCAGCGATTGAGATCTGCCTCGTTCATCGCGCGCGCAGCAGGAAAGTTGGTCCAATCAGGACATCAGCCTATGACGATGACCGAGACGCGCTTAGTTACTCCGGGTTTATGCACTGTACAAGGAAGCTGGGGGCCAGGGCACCTTCTCCAACAGAAATCTTCGGTGGCGGAGTTAGGTCATGAGCGCATGGGCGCTCTTCCCGTCCACGGGACATACATACTCCACCCAAGGAGCGGCGCCACTACTTTCTCCACGTGCTAACGGTGTTTGCTCAACTACCAACAGTCGCATTGTAATCACCAGTATTGTCTCCCAGTATCTTCGCTGTCGGTTTTAGCAAGAAGAGCCCCCTTTCACGAGTCTAAATCTACCCTTGTGGCGCGACACCGATGATCTCTTGACACTGTGGTGCCATACGGCGCGGTGGTGAAGACCCGCGGTCTTCCCGGGGCCATATCGACTCTCCTCCGGCTGTACGACATCTTCAAGTTGTGGGCGTCGTCCTCGCTCTGCTTTTAAGGGCGATGATGTAGTAACGATATGGGCTTCTTTCGCGATACTACTGCTACGGAAATGGACAAGAAAATATAGAGTGACGATAGGATTGGGAGCACTAATGGAAGACATATAGATCAGCGCTGAAAGCTAAGAACCATGCGCATAGAAATGTGAGCAGATGCAATAATCGTACAAAATCTAATGTAAGTGACAATAGTTGATCATCATCAGGAGCGTGTGTCAAGATTCGTGCATCAATCCACCCATTCGTGGTCGACATCCTGGAACTTCGCATTGGGTACATACTTCCCGCCTTTCAGTCCCTCAGCTTCCATCCTCGTCTTTACAGAGCGGTGGACATAGATTTTCTCTCCGTTGTCGGGGATTGGTTCGGGGACAGTGCGTCCTGCACCCAAGTTCATTCTGCGGGAAAGCCATACCCATGTGAATCACCCACGAAGAATAGTGATGGAGACAAATACGTACTTCCAGAAGTACTTCCACGTACAATTCCTCCGATCCTGTACACGATGCTGCATCGGAATAACCTCGAGGATCCACCATTTTCTCGATATCTTCAATTGATCAAAGATCGGACTGAGCGCGTCTGCGAGTTCTTCGGTCTCCTCTGTTTGGAAAGTGGTAGCCGCGGTCGGGGAAGCTTGCACCTGGTCCGTTAGGGTCCCATCAGTTGGCTCCGCAACATGAGCCGAAGTCTGAATTCGGGCGACTTGAGCAGCAGACGGCGTCAGGGCAGGCGGGCGTGGTGCGAAGAGTTTATTGGGATTTATGAGTGTCTCGGGGTCGAGGCCGATATCCTTGAAAGATTCACGGTAGAACTGAATTCCGGTGTTGGCACGGAAACACTCGCGAATCATCCAACGAAGTGGAATTCTGGCGAGGCTGTTTCGTGTACCGTTCGGGACCGACCCTCCGCCGACGTCTACGCGGACGATGTGAGATCGGGAGTGCTGCCTTGAGACGATCACACGTACCACAGTGACACCCAGCAAACCAAACTTCACGCACATCAGTCTCCCATTGCCCGTCCTCGGGGTCTGCTTCGCCGTTCTTTTTATGGTCACGATCGTGGTGGCGGCGATGATGGCTGCCGTGATAGTGAGGATGACGGTGATTCGACCGCGGCATCTCCCCAAGGTTCGTGCCTTTATGGTCGTGGTCGTGCCGCAAATGCCAGTGGTTGGCCTTAAACTTGGCACGGTGCTCGTCAAGTGAGATAGCGTGACGGAAGTAGCGGACAGCAGTATTGGAGTGTGTGAATGGGAGGGTGTGCGGAATAAGCCCGACGGAACAAACCGTATCCCTACAGAGTGCATTAGACCGAAAAAGCCATCAGCAGAGAAAACGGGCATACCAAACACCAACGAAATCTATCTCAACATCCACCGAAAATGCTTTCTTGAACGCGGTACTCTGAGACCAACCAATATCGTCGTTGCGAGTGAACATATTGTACGCGAAGGGAACCTGCTGGTGGTTACCCGAGGGAAGTAAACCGACCTGCAGCCAGCCGAGTAAGTCATGATTGAATCCAGACGCGACAATAACAGAAACATACTTTGTGGATCATGCCTGCTAGCGCCCGAGCGGTGTATGCACCACGGGAAAACCCGAAAATGCATATCTTGTCTTCGGCATGGTCTAACAACCAAGGTGAGACATGCCGTTTTCATTTACGGCTTTCAGAACGCACAATGCTCCATCAGGAATTCATATCCACCTATACGAGGAAAATATTTGTAAGCGGGCCGAGTACTGCGACCATGAATTAGGACGGCGCACCCATAACGTGCGCATCAAGGTGACTGCCGACGGCCATATCGATGCCCTTCTTCACTTTTGCCATAAATGGCGTTGCGACTTCTGGAATCGTGTATGTCCCGATGCCAGCCTATAGAAGCACAGGGGATGAGTCACATGTTCTAGAAGCGAGCCTCGTGGCCGACCTGATAATAGGTAAGTTGTTGGCTCTTATCGTCCTTCTTTAACATAGAGAAGAACTGTATGATATTGGAGTTCTGGATGGCACTTGGTCAGTGAGCAGCACATGAGCAGACAGTGAGGGCATGTATGCACGCACATCCGTGTCGAACTGATCTCCGGTCCCATCAAAGCACAGGACAAGAGTGCGAGCTTCATGGGAGGGTGGGATAACCGTGGTGTCGTAGGCACCCGGGCCCGCAGAAGGGAGCGAGTCCTGGCGGCTCAAGGCAGATCCGGGACTCTTTAATTCAGTCTGAATAGGGTTGGGAGGTAAGCGAGCGGAGGAGACTGGGACGGGCATGTCAATGTCCAGAGGTGGGAGAAGGAGTTCACGGGTGGTACTGGGAGGGCTGGTGCCCATTATAAGCGTGAGGAGGCCAAGCGTGGAGCTTTCGACTATGGCTAGCGCATTGTCCATACCAAATGGCGCCGGGAATTACAGATGACAGGCGGAATGGACGTCTTGATCTTGCGCAAGCCCCGAACGCGGGTTCTTTGCCGACTCGGATCGTTATCCAACCCCGGCCATTCGACAGACCCGCGTCCAATTGATAAACGCTCGTCGAAGTACCAGTCGTTGAGTACTTTGAGTACTTATTGGGTTGAAGGGGGCGGTGTGTTATGAATTTGCGTCGAGGGCGTAGGAGAAGGCGACAGGGAATTGCCGTTAGCCGGGGCGCCTCACATACTGTATGGATACACGCGCTCGGGAACCAAGTCGGGAACAAGTGCCTTGCAAAGTTGCAATAACGTCAAAAATAGCAAGATCGGCACAAAATTAATTACAGTTAGGAGGGTGTGACGAGTACTATTGTGTTCTTCCATTACTGTATCCATCGACAACTGCCAACTAGTGGAACGCATGATAGGACTTAGGTGGAGTCGCTTCTGCAAGAGTTGCGCAGTGTTCGCTGGGTGACAACACCGCCGACCCGGCTGACCGGCCAGGTTCCAATCCGGTTATATATGAGAATCCGCGTGACCTTGTTTGTTCGGTCTGGGTGTTCATTAGAAGCACACCTGGCGCTACACTGATAGGGTTACTGTAAGGGGCATACTTTATTGCAGTTCTGCGGTGAGACCATATATAGATACCGAGCCGAGCACAAGAAAGAACTTTCATCGACAGGCGCATTTACTGTAAGAGACAATAATTGTACATCGAACGATCCCCATCCGTGATGACGCAAAACGCTCAATGACACGCATGTGGATCAGTCAGAGAAGTGCATGTGAATCAAGAATGTCTTTAAGACCGCTCGCCTCGGAGACGGCGAGCAAGAGCAAGGTCCTTGGGTTGGCTGTAAAGAAAAATGCGTCAGGGGTGAAGCCCAACAGAGACATCTAACGACATACATCGTGACACCTAGGGGTATATGCAATAAGTATGGCTATAGTAGGTATAATGAAATAGTAGACTCACGCTTAGCATGGATAGCGGCCAAGTTAGTATCCTCGAACAAGGACACAAGGTAAGCCTCGGCGGCCTCCTGAAGCGCCATCACAGCCGAAGACTGGAAGCGCAGGTCGGTCTGCACAGCAGAGCATGTTATCAGCACAGCAACCACGTGACAGTACCACGACGGTAGAGACGTACCTTGAAGTCCTGAGCGATCTCACGAACGAGACGCTGGAACGGCAATTTACGGATGAGAAGTTCCGTGGACTTCTGGTACCGACGAATCTCGCGCAGCGCGACGGTACCAGGGCGGAACCTGTGGGGCTTCTTCACACCACCAGTAGTGGCCTAGAAAGACGAGTCGAATATCAGCACGTGACCATGCCGACGACGACGAAGACAAGGATACGTACGGCGGCAGCAGTCTTGCGAGCAGCTTTGGTTGCGAGTTGCTTACGGGGGGCTTTGCCTAGCAGATGAACCAAAGTCAGAATTTTTACTTTCTATGGTAATTTCTGACTGATACCCACCTCCGGTAGACTTGCGGGCAGTTTGCTGGCAGACGGTGAAGATATCAGGGACTAAATTTACGTTGAGGTAGAGTGGTAGTCATACCTTGGTACGAGCCATGAGTTTCGACGAGGGGAAGGTAGGTAAAAAACGATGTTCTTGTTGGGGGGTGCGGGAGAAGGTGGTGGTGCGGGAATGGGAATGGGGGAATGAAAGGTGAGCGAGAAACGACGATTTGTCGTTTGTGCTCCGATGGTAGTTCCCACGCACGGTCCAACTCAGACGGACGCACAGACCTGCGCGGATTCGGATGCGATTGTGCCACAGCCAGCCGCGGAAGATTGGGCCCAGCTTGACTCGCGTCCCACATACATTCCCTCTGACTCCCCCCTCCATTCGTCTTTCTGACTCATTAGCGGTACCGATGGATTGTACGCACTCTCACGGCCTCACAGGTAGCTTATATAACGCTCTGTGATTTTTCTACGAATTGATATCGAATTTTGGAGTGTTTTCCTCTCCTGCCCTGATTACGTCCGGTACTGCAATCCCGCTTCTTCCTTTGTTCCCATTGTTCCGCTTCCACAATTTCTGCCACCATCGCTTTTAGATCGTTTCTTCGTAGTTCAAACCCATTCATACTGTTTCCGTACAGCCCTAGAGCAGGAAAGTTATCAGTGTTTGCTGTGTGTGTCGACTTGTACCCTCCACCTCCGGCTCCACCCCTTATCTCAGTTCCGAGCAGACCAATGCCACTCCTTTGCCTCACACCATTTACTCACTCGCCTGAGCTTGCTCCATTGAATAGATAACAGCCGTTAGGCATAGTAAATGTGTACACATGATAACAACAAAACAGTACAACAAAGCGGAATCGTCCATGCATATCCAAAGTGCCTAACTTCCTTCAGGTTTTCGCAGCCGACACATCCTTGCGCAATGACTCGAACCTATGAGACTCCTGGTCTGCCTTCTCCATCGCCTTTACGAGTTTCTCTTCCCGCACCCGGAGACGTTCCTCCATACCGAGGACGAGCAGGCGCACCTGTTCCACGTGAGGCACTGTCGCGTCCCCGCTTGCCCGCGAGGCACCGTTGGGCGGAAGCGACGTCATATGGTGCGTTGGAGAGAAAAGGGCCGCAGCAGTGCGTGAGGAATGTGGGCTCGCGATGCCAGCAGGCGCAATGTCGAGATTAGCCTACATGGGGGCAGGGGGCACCAGGTCAGTGGGTTCGCCCTGCGGAGAACCAGCGTGATCTACACGCGCACCTGCCAATTGCCGCCTGCCAGTTTCTCCAGTTCACGCTCTAGAAGCTTCTCTCTCTGTTTGCCCCTATCAAAGAGTCATATCAGCGGCTGTCCTGCTGTTAGCCGTGTGCCCAACGAGATTGACCTCTCTAGCTCAGTCATGGCTCGTTCGTTCTCGCGCTGTGTTCCCTGCAGGATGAGTTCAAGGTTGCTATATTCCTTTCGTAGTTCTTGGATTGCCTCGATTGGGGGTCGCTGGGCGAGCTGCACCTGCAAAGCCTGAATCTGATCCCGGAGCTGCGGGGAGGGGTAGGACAGCCCTTGTTCACATGCGCAGTGGCGAGAAATCGAGAAGCCCACGTACTTTGTCATTCTCTTTGTCCTTCTCAAGAAGCTGTCGCCGAAGTGTGACCTCGGTGGACTCTTCGGGGACTTCCTTCAGCACGCCAAGGTCGTCGGACCCAGTGGCAGCCGCGGAGGCGGAGGAACGGGTATAATGTCGTACGCTTTGCGCGCGTCGCATGTCTAGATGGATGGGGTCTAGATGAGATCAAGGTATAAAAGGATCCAGTTGTTAGGGGCCGAGGGTATATGTATGTAGGTAGTAGCGTTGAATGAACACGAACCATCGATGCATCGCGCGTCGAGACCATGTGACCATCGCTCGTCTCTCGCGTGACTGTCTCGTGTCTCAATCGGATCTCATCACCTCGTGTAAGACCAGAAGGAGTTCCCCTTGTTTATTGCGGTGCACTACGTAAGGAGCTGAGATAGCAACACAATAAGTGTGGAGGAGTGGCGCTAGCACCGAAATTAAATAGGGTATTACAGTAGGACTTTTAGGTGGCGACAGTAAGGAGGTAAGGTCGGCAAGTGGGAATAGAACCGATGCCGGTGAGGTACATACATATCACACAGCCCCTACGTCGTACTTCCGGAACTGTGTCTCCCAATCACCGAGATCCTGATGACCCATTGCCAGAACTGTGGGCTTGCCACCCGATTGTGACCCGAAGATCCGCTGGGCAACGCGCTGCAGCGACTCGGCGGTCACCGAATCAATCTTATCTGCCATCTCAGATATGGGAATCTTGCGATCATGTACCAGCAACTAAGCAAATAGCATTAGACACCCCTAATCCACGGTATGAGCAAACGCATGCTCACCTGGCGACCGAGTCCT
>JAKELI010000725.1:0-22199 GCA_021525025.1 Lactarius hengduanensis
CACGCGAACATCAGATACAAGGAATGAGTGAGGTATCTTTGGGCATACTAAGACTTTGTCCTGGATTGCCAGCCACATCAAGAGAAGTAAGTAAGCTCTTTCCTGGACGTTGGGGGAGAATGTTCTGTCCATATATGCGTTGTCGATCCCTTATAGTCAATTCGTAGGCGCTTGCTGAATTGGGGGAGGGAAGGACGGCCCACACCCGAACCACCGCCAAGAGTTGCCGTGCTCTGGGGCCCTTCCGGCACACATGTAGGAGATGTTAACGCGATATTCGGCTTGAGCAAAGTCATCTCCACGCCGTCTGAGGTCGCAGCATTGGTCCCTGAATCACGTGACCCGTATCCCGTGGTACTCAGACCGCGAACGCGATCCGTTCCAAGACCACGAAGTAGACCCTCTACGCCACCCAACTTCTCGAGGTTCTCCAAGCTCTTGGGGTTAACGACACTTGCGAGCTGAAGTGGTTTGAACGCAAAGGGCTTGACATTCAAGTCAGCTTGTGTTGTGTCCAAACCTACGTCGGTCTCGCCGCGCGATGGATGACGGATGCGCTGTACAGCCCTCTTGAAGAAGTTGGCCACTGACGAAGGGTGAGAGGTGTCTGATCCGGCATCCACGTGAGGATTAGTGAAGGAGGGGTGCGTGTTCGGCACGTCAGATTGACCGGAGTACACGGGGCTGAGCCCAGGATTCGAAGGATCTTCGCGGCCGGTGAAGATACTACTAATGCCCGTTCTGCCCTTTCGACGATCTACCTGCGGCGGAGAGGTAAGAAGACCCAAAGAGGGCAGGCTGACATGCTCCTCTGGCTTATTCTTGCGTAATAGTGTAGAAGTGGCCCAACGAATCGAGCCTGACGAGTGGGCAGATAGAGTGGGGAAAGGCGGCGGATGCGAGGATGATAGGTCAGAGGTACGTGTGATTGGAGGGGCAGGGACGTCCGGATAAATTCGAGAATTTCTCGGAATCGGTGTTGGGAGAGAGAGAAAGCCGGGGACAAAAGTTGGGCTTGTACGGCCGTCGGGAAGGGGTGGGAAATAGTTGGCAGGGGATGATGTGGGCGATGAAGCGCCTAGAGTGGGACTATAGTCCTGTTCACCAACTACGGCGATTTCCTGGATGTTCAAGTCATCAAATCTATCAGAGGCCATATGAACGAGGAGAGGGGAAAGGGTTCTAACACCAGTGCAGACATACCGGCCAACTGAACAGATATAAACCCCTGGACTGGCTTCGAGCGTAAACCTGATTCTGTTCTCAAAATGGAGGTGCTCCTCCATTTTGAGCACAGCATCAGGTTCACGCCTGAAAGGCCTGAAAGTTTATAGGCTCGTGACTTAGCGGTTATTTGGCTCTGCTCCCCAAGAGACACGTACAGTTCTGCCAGCTGACAAATATCTCTTTGACCATTCCTTTTGCGGCGTCGTTTCTTCCCACCCGCTCTCGGACGTATAAAACCCGAAATAGATATCCTGGGAACCTATAGAACAGCTCCCACGAAGTCACAGTCGACAAAGTCGACGCCTAGTGGTTCTACAGTGTTTCTCATTTGATCACCGCTCCTGACCACCCGCTAGAAAATTAATGCATGCGACCCGGCTTTCTAGAGTCAGAGAATCCTCCCTCTGTCTTTGTCACACGCCTGACATAGTCTATACCAGCCCACCCTTTGGTCATTTCTTGGAGCAACCCGCATATTGAACTGCTGAGGTGTTCCAGCCTTGGTCTCATCTGACGAGCAACCAACTTGAAAGGAACGCCTGGCACATGTCAAGGGCCGAAAGAGTGCTCTGCTTCGGTGAGTGCCTTCTTGGAAGGGCTGTGCGGTAAATCCTAATGTCTACTGGCGATTGTTCCTGATCTCTTAGCACTTGACGGAGCCCTCGGGAGTCGCCAGTCATCACTGGACCCGCCCAAAGGCAGCACGCTGCGCTGCACCAGTATGCCTGCTACGACACCTAGACACCACGTTTGAACACCACCTCCGCAAACGTGTAATTTCCGGGTGCAGTCGAAGGCGTCAAGCGATTCAGGGGAGATGCGCGTAAATTAGTACGTACCGGAGACAAAACGATTATTGTCAACACTGCAGCTGAACGGGGGATCCGTCGTACAGTACCAAGGGGCCGGTGCTGAGCGCTGAACACCGAATAGACCGTACAAGACTGTACACTTGGACGAAATTTTCATCTTAAAGGTCATCCGGATAAACGTGCTTGACTATCAATAGGCGTCAACGCGTCAACCGCTATGCAGCACTTTCCAAATAATATCACTGCGATCTCAGGGTCTTAAATGAGCTGTGCATCAGGTCCCGCCCCGTTCTGGATTGCGAAATGCCACCACAACCGTCTGTCCCCTGCCCGCTCGATATTGGTGACACAAGATTGCTGCCAGAGTAAATTCAGGCGGTAACTTGAAAGATTTTGGTTCGAGCCACGAACCTATGGATGTGTCCTAGGGAGCCAGTAAGCAGGCGACCGCCGGTTTAGAGGCATTTGGCGTTCTCTTTACAGGTGCGTCAATTCTTCGAGTTCTAGTAGGGACGTACTCTAAGTCGTAATTGAGACCCGCCCGAGCATACAGAGTTTGCTCGTTGCGCTTTTTTATTGGCTTTGGGTCAGCTAGCTACCTCTGGTAGTACATGACACGGCCATATGACAACATACTCGTACAGAGATTCTTTTTCTGCCATTAGTTGCCCGCACAAATCAAACGACGCGCATGTTTAAGGCGCCGGTCCGTGCGCGGGGGTGCTTCAATCAGTTTCACGCACCTCGCTGTACGACCCGAGCGTGCCGCCGCTGCCGATGTCCCTGGGTGTCCGGCGACATACTGCACAGTCCCTAGTTAGCGTGTTTGTTTGGTTGAGTTTGTGGGTGTATTAATAAAGCGTTCGGCGAGTAAGACTTTCCCCAGGGGAAAGGATTCAACACATCCGTAACCTCCCCACATACACACACACAAACATCGCCCATGGTACGGTCTAAAGAGCCCCTCGCGACTATAATTGACTGAGACACAGACATCAGGCGAGGCTCATAGAGAGACAGCGCCCGAGAGCTCGGTCCTAGTACGTCGATGAGCGCGGAGGTGCCGCCGAGCAGGTCTCTGCTTCGCCACGAGTACAAGACCTATGTCACGTTTTTTCTTCCCGTCATCACTAATGCATCGTGATGAGAGCCGGACCTAATCAAGACCGACAATTAGCTACTAGCCCAAGGGATAAGCGGAGTAGATGGTCGTACAGTGAGCGGCCGAGGTGAGTGTCCCATTACTCTATCACTCGGACCTAACATGATGGTGTCTCCGATTGCAGGGAACCCGAGGTCGTCTCTCAAGGATGGGATCCGGGGTCACTACTACCTTACTGGAAGGGTCAGATCGAGCCTCTTGGTTGAAGACGAAACTCGTTTGTCGAAGGAACAACGGGAATTTGAAAAAACGGTTCGAGTTGGCGTAGCATGACACAATCCCGAAATAGCGACCAGCCTTGACTCGTGGGGTGGGATATCACGGAGCATATGAGCCTCGCCGAAGGGGAGGAGGACGGGGGGTCGCTCTGGAATGTAGTTACCGCCCAGAAGCCCAGCGGGGTCAACGAACCCTACGAGCTCCGTGCCGATACCGTATACGCTTTGGGCTTTCCGGAGTCCCTTTTTTGTCCGTGGTTCTACCTCCGCGCCCCCGCGAACTTCAAATTCATCAGTCATTTTTCACAAACTTCGCGGCTCTAGAGGCTCACCTTGTTGGCAGCATCAATTACCTCACACAAGAATTCCCGGCGAGAATCGTTTTGGACATCAAACGGTTGTCCTTCAGCCACGCGGTGCCAGAAAGCCTGCGCCAGCATCCCTTGACGCCGTTTGACAAGTGCGACATGCTCATCTCGCTCGGCGCGTGGATATGCTCCCGGGACAAGTTCGTTAGCTTTGGGATGTCTGTTTATTTTTCTGTTGTGAGGCTGGAGACAGCAGCGGTGGCGGTGACGGTGTATTATGCGCAGCACGGCACACACCAGCATGTATGGGTAACGATTACGAAAGGGGGATTCAAGGTACTAAACGGACTTACGATACCCGCAGCGTGGTTGTACAGCACGTCTTTGTGGTTACACCATCTTCTCTGGACGAGTACCTGGGATGGGTGTGTGGGACTGCAGATTGATGTCAGCGGGATATATGCGATATGTTTTGTTCTTCATATGATTTGAAATGGGAAGGTGAGGTCGGTCGTGCTGGTAACGACACAGTCGAGGTGCGCATGCTGAGAGGGGCGATGTAGAAACCGGCTGTTTGTGATGTCGCCCACCTTCGTGTGACTATTGATGACTAATGGAAAATCGAAACGGCAGGAAAGTAGGCGAGAGAATTCTGGGATTCCTGTCGCAAAACTAGCTGTTTAAATACACAAAATACTACGCTTGCGCGTCGCGCTGACGCGGCCTACTCCTATTCATACAAGGGATACATCTGAGACAGAGGAAGGATACAATCTCGGAATACCAGTAATAAACAGGCTTGCGCGTTGCCTTACTAATATCCGCGAGTCACACGACGACAGATGAGTCATGTGTTCACAACATCACCCCGTTGTCAGTCTCTTGTGACTCCTGTCACAATCAGCAAACGAAACATCGAAATGGGAAACGAAGACCGTAACGCAAACATACAATCATCAAACAATCGGGATGCGGAGTGGCGAAGCGGTTTTACTGGAGACTGGAAGATCCTGGTACGTTTTTGTCTTGCTTTTGTTTTGCTCGCAGAGCTGCCGCGTCCTTCTTTTTCAGATCGGAACTTGCAAACCACAGAGACGTTTGAGAACGAGAAGACGGGACATATCGCTGGAGTCTTGCGCCGTTGTACAGGCTTTTGAGAACATAACCGTTTCGCGTCTGTAGCTGGTACGTGTTTTTATCAGTTACATCTCTGATGAGGAATGGACCATCCCATCGCGGATGGAGCTTCGTACCGGCTTCATGCTGCCTTTTCACCATATCTCCAATACCAAGGCCTCTCTCTTGGTACGCTTCCTCTCGTTGGGATGCCTCCCTTTCCAGCCGAGACGCTGCTCGGTCGTTTGCGTCTTGGCGGAAGCGAGCCAGATCTTGAATATGCTCCAGCCGTCGCTGCTGGAGAAACTCAATCTCCTGGTCCGTCGGATTGCGTTGGAACGCTTGGTGGATCCCGTAGACGAACTTGTGTGCGCTCGGTAGGCGAGCAGGGCGTCTGGAAGCAGTTCGTCCCACTGATTTTGTCTCTGGGGCGCCGTCATCCGGGCTAACATTTGTGTTAGGATATCGTTGAACTTTTCCAAGCGGCCATTGGTTTGTGGGTGGTATGGAGTTGTGCGGGAGTGTTGAATCCCGAGGCGACGAAGTAAGTTTTGCATCTCATATGATAGGAACTCTGCGCCGTTGTCCGTGAGGACGTTGACTGGCTTCCCATAGGTGTGAACGATATATCGCAACATATCGGCGACGACCTCGCTCGAGCGTTGCGGAATCGCCTGGGCAATCGTCCAGTCGGTGCCGAGATCCATAGCAGTGAGGAGGTAACGGTTCCCCTTCAAGGTCTTCGGGAGAGGTCCGACAAAGTCGAACGCCCATGCATCTCCGGCGTCAACCCGTGGAATGGGGTGGAGCGGCTGCATAGAGACTGGGTCTCGGTGAGTGAACTGACACTCATCACAACTCTTCAGTATACGCTCAACAATCTCTTGTGCGTACGGAATGTAGGCTCGAGTTCGGAGAGCGGCTATGATGGTCCTCGCTCCCAAGTGGCCCAACTCGCGGTGGATCGTCCTTACCAAGTCTTCGGCCATATCCTGCGTTGTCGGAACTTCGACCTCTACTTCCTCTCCCCAACGGTTGGGAGTTCTTTTGCACAAGAGGTCTCTGTTCAACAGGTACGATCCGTTTCCGACCGTAGCTGACTCCTCTCCTTGCTGTAGGCGTCTCTTATACTCCGCGAATGTCTGGAAGATGGCACTACGATCCTTCTTTTCTTCCTCGAACGGGCTCAATGGGGCGGCGAAGAGTGGAGTGAGGGTCTCGGAATCTGGTACGTCCTGGTGTCCTTTCCTTCGTGACAGGGCGTCGGCTACAAGCTGATGTCTTCCGGGCCTATAGATGATTTCGACATCGAAGTGGGCAATATCATCCACAAAGCGCGCAAGTCGACGACCAAGATTTTTCTGTGTCAGGAAATATTTAAGGGACTCATGATCAGTGCGTACGAGGATGGGTGACCCCTCGATGTATCCTCTCCATTTATGGAGCGCGTATACGATCGCCAGCATTTCTCGCTCTTGTGCGGAATACCTTTGTTCGGTAGGTGTCATGCGTCGCGATTCGAAGGCGATGGGCCGTAAGTCTTTCTCTTTGAACTTGAAACGGTCTTTTTGCTCACCAGCCTCTTTCCCCTTCTTTATTTTAGCGGACGGGTCGGAAGTCTGCTGAAGTACGGCGCCAAGGCATTCCCCGGAGGCGTCTGTGTCTATTACGAACAGTCGCCAAGGCGTAGGGTGCATGAGCAGATCGGTCGAGGTTAGTGCGTCCTTCAGATGCTTCATTGCCAACTCACAATCGTTGGTCCACCGGATAGGTGTTCCTCGACGCGGGCTTCCCTCCAACAGCTTGTACATCGGACCGGCGGTCTCGGAAATCGTCGTACACGACGGCCACTTCAAGATCGCGTCGACCTTCTCTGGATTCGTTCGGAGACCTTCCCCAGACGCTATGTGACCCAGGTACAGTATCGAGGGACGACCCCACGTACATTTCTTTTCGTTCAGGATGAGGCCGTGCTGGTTAAGCGCACGTACGACGTCGAGAACGTTTTGCATATGTTCTTCTTCTGTTGACGAGAAAACAATCACGTCGTCCAGGTATACCATGGCACAGCGATCGATAAAGGTGCGTAGTATCTCGTTCATCATCGTTTGAAAGGTGGCGGGAGCGTTCGTGAGCCCAAAGGGCATCACACGAAACTGGAAATGGCCATATCGACAGGTAAATGCTGTTTTCTCCTTCGCGTCTTCGGCTAATCTTACCTGCCAGTATCCACTGCGAAGATCCAGGCATGTGAAGTGTCTCGCTCCTGCAAGATTTCGGTAACACTCATCTATCCGGGGTAAAGGATAGGCGTTTGGTTTGGTAAGTTTGTTAAGAGCACGATAGTCAACGCAGATGCGCGACGTACCGTCCTTCTTGGGGACTGGGATGAGGGGTGATGACCATGGGGATTCGGAAGGTTCGATTACTCCCCTCGTCTAACCCGTCGTCGATGAAGTTTTGATGGATTCGTGTTCGACAGGTGTAAGGGGGCGTCCATAGCGCCTCAGTGGCTTCGCATCCCCAACATCAATTTGATGTACCCATTTCCGAAGGGGCGGAAAGCCTACCTTGTCTCTGAAAGCACCAGGTATGGCTTCCTTGACGATCTTCTTTACACGCTCACCAAACTTCTCCCTGACAGTTATGACGCTCCCATCGTTAGAGGCCGTTGATTCGTTGTCCCGCGCGACCGTGTCGTTCGTCGTATGGTGAAGAAGCGTGGGAGGACGAGGTCCTTGGTGTGGGAGTCGAAGGCGCCAAGCGAGCTTCGTTAGCAGGTTTGGCATTCCTGGTCGTTCTTGGGCGAGGACTGGCTTGATGAGGAGACGAGTACGTTTCTCCGGGTGAGTGAATTCGTATGCGTCGTCGTCCCATCGCGGGACGGCGTCATGTCTCTCAGGCTTGAGCCAAGTACGTCCCAAGAGCAGGTCATAGCGGAACTGAGAAGCCTCGTCCAGAATATAGGCGTAGCACTTGGAGATCAAGCCTCCGATGCGGAGCGAGAACGACCATCTGTAAAGTGGGACCTGTCAAAAGCTGTCACCGACCGGTCAGGACCGGTCGGTGACAGCTTTTGACAGGTCCCACTTTACAGATGACGCAAAGGCCGTAGTCGTTGTCCGTCCGGCGCCGACAATCTCCCGCGTCGTAATCGGAAAGACTTTCGCTTGGGCTGCGCGGGCCTTTTGAGCGGTAATGTAGTTCGATTCTGCTCCAGTATCGAATATGGTATTGACCGCGATAAAGGCAGGCGCGTTCGTCGGCAAAGTAGACTTTGGAGGGCCGATCTCCACCCTGTAGATGGGTAGCCCGGGATGCGAGATAGTGAAGACTTCAAGAGGGTCCTCCTTAGTTCCTCTCAAGACGTCGCTAGGGGGGGAGTCTGGAGATAGCCAACCAGGCTTGGGCGAAGGGGGCCTCTCGGGGAACACAGGTGAGACAGGTCGCCATTCATTTTCTTCGACTGACTTCTCCGAGAGCACAGGAGAGACGGGTCGCCATTCCTGCTCAGTGGGCCCTTCGAGGAACCGGTTAGTAGCGGGTCGCAGCTTCCTCTTCCGAGCTGCGCAGGCAGGGATTACCATGTCCTTGCTAGGCGAGCCAGGATCTCCGGGAGACGCGAAGCGGACGGGCGTCCATTGCTCGCTCCAGTCTGGTTCAACCCCGTCGTAATACACTATGTTGGCCAAGTTTTCTTCATCTTCCTCGGTAAGTGGCCCGCATTTGTCTTCCATCATATTGGCCTCGTTAACGAGATATTGCAGCTCCAGATCCGGCTTGTCAGGATCATAGTTCTCCGGCGCGTATTCTTCTGACGTGTAACGCTCGGGTGGGTACTGCAGTTCCGGTTCGGGCCTTTCGACTTCAGCTTCTTCGGACTGATACTCTTCCGTGACAGGCTCTTCGGCTTCTTCAAACAGGTGCATAGGCTTTGTCGTCCTGGGACGTCCTGCGACCGCTCTCCTGTCCGCGCCATCGGCCGAGCGTCGTAAGGGCTTGCGGCAATCTCGCGCGAAATGTCCGGACTCATTGCAGTTATAGCAGCGAGCCGAGGCAGGTGGTCTGCGCGGATCACGACTCATGTTCATCGCGTCAAGATCCATAGGCTCAGGACGACTCGACGAAGCTGTGGGAGTTAGATAGGGCATGGTGGTCGAGGCAGGGCGCATCGAGGATGAAGACGGGACGCGATACTTTTTGAAGGGCCTCATGGGGCCCATTTGGTTGGCCGGCGTTCCCTGGGCTAGCTTGTTAAGACTGTCCCATTGTCTGGCGGCCGAGTAATAAAGTGCCATATCTTCCTCAGTGCGTGCCATAAGCTGTAGCGATAACTCCCTCGGGAGCTTCAACGTAAAGCGATATTTGCGATCGTTGAACGTCATCTCAGGCTGTGGAATCTGGGCTTCGACGTTCTCGAACTGGCGAGTGTACTCAGTAACGCCTCCTCGGCAGTTCAGATTTTCGAGACGAGCCCGAAGCTCATTAGCGTGAGCGGGGTGAGCCCAGTGGTTCATCATCATTTTCTTCAAGTCATCCCAGGCCGGAATGCGTCCGCCGTTTGCAAGCCTCCGGGCGTGATACCAGGCGAGCGCAGCCTCTCGAAAGACCTGAGTAGCATACTGAGTCCAGCGATCTCTTGGGACTTTGCCGGTGTCGAGCGCGTCCTCAGCCAAGGCTATCCACGCAGCGACATTGTCGGATGTCTTCCCTGAGAACGGTTGGACCACCAGTTTGGTAAAATTATCTTTAGGCGAGGAGGATCGCTGCTGCATCGGGGGGAGCAGCGATAGTGAGGTTTGTATGGGTGAACGCAGTTTCTATTGACCTCTGAAACTGCTGGGACGTGACTACAGTACTCTCCACGGCTTGAAACCGCTGCTCGAACCCGTGGAAGATAACTCGCATCGCTTGGAATACCTCTGGTGTAAACCCCTGCTGCAGAACCTCGATGGGAGTCATCCCTGCTCCCTGTCCTGCCGGGGCGTTCGCGTCTGCCATCGGCGCACTAGTACCGCGGGCCTACTATGTGGGTTGCGCAACCAAATATGTGTCGCGACACTCTCCGGAGTGCGAGTCCCACTGACCGAATAAAGATCAGGGGCGGCGCTATTACAGCGTAATAAAATAGTACCTTGATAGACTTGATACATCAGGAAAACCTATGTTTTTCTTTTCAGTGCTTTTCGCACTTTTTTCACTTTCCTCAAGTAATAAAAGTACACTTAGTGGAAAGTACCCCCTACTTTCCAAAAGACATCCCCTCGTCTTTCTATTTACCTTTTCTCACCTTTCCACAATGCTTTCCGTGAGTGTACTTTACTTTTCTTAACAATTAGTGAATGGCCCGGGTACTACTAACTTGAACCCTTGACGAGGGCTACCCATACCCGGAAAACCCATACCCGCAAGGGTACTAGGTTCCCGCGGGTATGGGTCGGGGGTTGACAGGTTTTGCATTATTGTACTACGGTTACTACTACTATACTACGGCACAAAGCATAATATAACTAACTATCTAATATCGTCGCCATAGCTCTCCCTGCCGCCGCCTTCGTCACTACCGCTATCACCGTCGCCGCTGTCATGGTCGTCGTCGATGCCGCCGCCGTCGTGATTGTCTTCGCGTCGCTGCCGCCGTGGCCGTCTTCGCGTCGCCGCCGAGGCCGTCTTCGCGTCGCCGCCGGGCCGTCTTCGCGTCGCCGCCGTGGCCGTCTTCGCGTCGCCGCCGTGGCCGTCTTTGCGTTGCCGCTGTGGCCGTCTTTGCGTTGCCGCCGTGGCCGTCTTTGCGTTGCCGCCGTGGCCGTCTTGCGTCGCCGCCATGGCCGTCTTCGCATCGCCGCCGTGGCCGTCTTCGCATCGCCGCTGTGGCCGTCTTCGCATCGCCGCTGTGGCCGTCTTCGCATCGCCGCCGTGGCCGTCTTCGCATCGCTGCCGTGGCCGTCTTCGCGTCGTCTTCGCGTTGCCTTCGCGTTGTTGCCGCCACCGTGATCATCTTCGTCGTCGACGAATGTCAGCGCGTAAACTTAAATGGACCGATACTCATTTGTTACTAGGTTTTGTGGGGTCGCACTGCTGGCGGCGTCTTGTGAATCTGGGGAAGCGCATGCTGGTTTGTACAAGGGTAATAGAAGTCAGTGGAAGGCACAAGAGGCGAGAAGGTCGGACTTACTAGCTTTGATACCGTAGCGAACCATGTGATGATCCGACCCGATGAAGGTGCGGCTCGACCAGAGCTGTCTATGGAGGAACGGGTAACTTTGGTACTGCCTGAAGATGAGGTCGTCGGCGTGGGTGGGCCGTGGAGCGAGGGGGGGCATAGACGTACTGTCGAGGGCTGAGAGCTTGCGCGGCTCCTTCGCGAAGGCGGGCTTCAGGGCCCACGCCGGCTAATGATGGAAATGTGGTGAGGACGTCGAGCACTGGCGCGGGGACATCGTACTTTGCGAGGGTTGCGAGAGGAGTGAGCAGCATGTGCGCGACGCCAAGCGCGACGTTTCCCTGGCCGATGATGGAGATGTGTTCTGTCTCATGTAGCGGTGGTGGCGCAGGACGCATTGGGTGTGCGGTGGCACGTCCGACTCCGAGTAGTACGTCGCCACGTGTCTGCGTTCGCCGAGAGATACCAGTGGTCCGGAAGTGTGTCGTTAAGGGGAAACTTGAAGGTGGAAGAGAAGACTCGGATCGTGAAGCCAATTCAATACCACTACCAGAACTACAGAATCTCGAATGAGTGGTGGTCAGCGTACTTGTTTACATAAAAATTAGCATATGTATCAAGAGTGTCGGTGTAGGAGAAGCCCTTCCGAACATGCTCCTGACCGAAGTAAGGGAGTAGGTGGACTGCGCGGAAGATGGTGTCGATATGCACGACCGCCAGATGCGGTTTCTGGTCCCGATTATATTCACGTTCGACTAGCCACATACCTGTCGCCTCATCCCTATGCCCACTATCGTCGGAGAGAGTATACCACCATACAAGCGCTGCGGGAAAATTTTCACCACTGTGCTCGAGAGAAAAAAAAAAGAGAACTCGAGCGGCGGCATAGCCAGACATCGGGAGGGCCTTGTTTCCACCATCCCCCGTGTTTACCAGGACCGCGTCATACCGCGGGGGCCCCCCCTCCAACTCCACGTTGACCGAATTTGTTCTCGACGAAGGCCGTGTATACCGCAGGGGTCGCTAGGGGCAAGGAAAATCGATGAGGCGGAGTTGAATAGCAAGACCTTCTTATTGGAGACCGGGAGGCCTCGTACACTTAGAGTCTCCGAGTCGGAGGTATCCGCGTCGAACCTAGAGCCGCTTGATAGCTGGTAGTGGAGGAAGCGTTGGACGAGAGTGGGGAACGTGGGCTTCTTGAAGTATGTTGCGATGCTCGTCACCGTTCCCCTATGGTCTGAGCATGATATGAATACTTCTCAGATGTAAGATCAACTAGTTCGGCATACATGTAGTTTTGGCCAGTTCAACGTGAGCGAGAATCGTCGAGTCACTGACGATGTCAGAAGGGTCTTCGGCATGTTTTGCGGCTCTTTGTTCGTTGAAATCCTCCTGAACGCGTTCTGAAAGTTTTATGAGTTACATGTATTCAGTCAAAGATAAACGACGAACCCATCGTTTTCAAGGACGCATTAAGTCGCGACCTCTCGAGCATCCCCCTGTGCGTAAAGTCGATTCGCGCAGCCATGAGTTTGTCGAGACGTTGATTCGTGAGAAGCATCTGCTTCAGAGGCTTGTTTCGATTGCTTCGGCGCCATGGTTCTTTGACGGCCTTGATGTGCTTCGCCTCCGTAATGGACGAACAAAGACCGTTTGGGGCGCCGAAGAGGCGTATCATGTCGGGATAATGATGCATGGAGTGCTGTCGAGGAAGTGAGAAATCCTCTCGGACGCCTTCTTCTAGAAATATGGTCCGGTATTCGTTAAATCGCGCAAGTGCGTCTTTGAGCTCAGTAAGGGTAATCTCCGTAATCACATTATGACGGGCAATGTAACAAAAGTCCAAAAAAGATCTGATTGCGTAGAGCATCTTGTTAGGCACGTGTCCTTCAATCGCGGGCAAGTACACCTGTCGAAAGACAGGAATGAAAATGAAAGTAACTGAGAAATTCGGAAATACTCACCTTCATCAAAGCCTTCGAATCGTCCCCAGTCCACTGCTTGAACCCCCGACCCTCATGAAACCTTCGCAGGCCAGCAAACGGTGGCGCAGCCGCAATCCTAGCAAGGAAGCGTCAGCTCTTTTTCCTTTGCTCAACCCGAACTGACTGAGACGTACCGCCGATCGATATCGTCTAAAATGGCCTTGCCTGGCGCACCGCGGTGTTTTCGACGTATATACGCTGTTACCCACTGAACAAGATGATCCTTGAACGTCCCCTTGATAAGCTGGTGTAAGAGATCAGGGGATAGTAGCTCGTAGACGCATGCACGGGGGAAATCGGTTGTGAACGGCTAGGGAGGTGTGTGAGCGCAGTAGTTAAGAAGCGAAAAATCGTCACCGTACCTCGACATCACCCACAACACCATATAGATTCCATAAGTCTCCGAGTCCAAGTAGTTCTTGAATGGCGTCTGTATGTTTTCTTGACCTAGGGTTTCCGAGGGTTTCTAGTTCACCTTTATGGGCAGTACACCTAAAAGGCAGCGGATGGGCTCAAGTTAGCAGCGCGACGTAGAGTAGAACCGAAGAGCTTACTTCGCACACCAGCCCGTAACGATGCCAGAGATGAGCACTTGCTCAGGATAATCAGCGATGTATGGCCCGAGGCCATATATTACCCGCCGATGGAACCCGTCGGCACATCGAACGACTTCTGGCTCCGACATTCCCGGACATAAGCTAGACAGGATGCGAGCGAGTGAGGTGTGGAATAGTTGACGGCGGAACCTTCGAAACCCGGGGCTGTTGCTGTACTTTTTCTCGGCTGTCGTCGTAGAGCAGCGTCAGATAGATAAGTTAGCCACACGATAAATATAGAAAAGGCACTGGCACTCACTTTGGGCTATCGCAAGGAATCCCGCAAGCGCGACTCCACCACGATGAGACCGGCGAAGGTTGTTGTGGAGGTTCCCAATCGACAAGTACAAGGGGTAATAATCAGTCTGACCCGTTGCTACGGACACCGTAGTCTTATCGCTTCCCAAAATGATGGGAACGAACGCCGACCCATGCGTCTTCGGATCTCGAGCTATTTCAGTCTGAGGGATCGTCAGCGCGAGCCACGGTTTTGTAGAAAGAATTAAGAGTTCGTACCGCTTGCTCCCAGGCCCAGTCGCCGCCCATCATGTGCTCGTACACACGAGTACCGTCTTTATCAAAGGCACGGTATGGACCAAAGTCCATGCCGCCCTCATAATCTGGATTCGTCAGCATCCCGCGGACGATCAGATGAGGGTCGCGGTAGAACACCTCGTGCACGTCAGACATCCACTTTGGTTGGGATTCGCCGACGTCATCGCCGAGTTCGCCAACATAACAAACTGTGAAACTTTGCCAGGGAACATCGCCAACAGTCAGTCCATCAATTGTCGCATAGAGGTCTGTATGGTCTGAGAATGGCACGTTACCGCTCGACCGCTCGAAAATATTTAAAAGCTTGTCAACATCCCCTTCCGACATGTGAGCCTTGCTGTACAGTAGCTCTGCCATTTCAAACCCCTCCTTACTCTCAAACGCTCCCCAATCGGTTGAGTTCGCGGCTGGTGGGAAAGATGGGCGCAGTTGTTCTCCCGGTGTTGGATAGCTACCGTCCTGTCGGCAAGGTTTGCCTATCAACGAGATCATTAATCGATGGATCGATGGAGAAGAGTCCCTCACCGTCAATTTTTGGATGAAACGAGTAGCGTGAGCCTGGAACCTCAGAAGTAAAAGGCAGTCGTCTCGTGTGCCCTGCCGGTGGTGACAAGGAGAGGTCTGTATCGACGTCGAAATCCGAGCCTGCCGGGCGTGGAGCGGAGATCGTCAAGTGAGGAGAAGAACGGGCAGTGGCGGAGGTCGGGACAGGAGGACGGTGAGTGGAGGCATAAGAATGTTGAGAACCTTCGCAGGCGGAGCCCTGAGCGCCGGGGTCTGATTCAGACGAGGTCGCCTGGTCTAATTCGTTTGCTGGCACATCCGAAAGGTCATCAGACTCTAACTTGTCCGAATAGATCGTATAAAGGTGCGGAAGAGGATCTAAATATATGGTCAGTACAAACTACGCACCCACAGGACGCGGCTTGGGACTGACCGTCTAAGTCGTCTTCAGGGTTCCAATTTGGGTGAACAAGAAGTTGGTGCTTTTTGAGGCCGAGGTCAGAACGAAACGACCTTCGACAGTGTGGGAAGGTACAACGAATGTAAGAGTTCTCGATTGCCGTCTGTTCTTCGCGGTACATGGAGGCTGACGAAAAGTGGAAGAAAAAAAAACTTTGTGAACAACGCAAGAACGATGAATCGATGACGAATCAAGGCGCAATTACTAGTACTTACATTACATTATATTTACACTAATAATTATTTCGGTCAAATTACTAGAATTATATTAATTAGTAAATGTTCACTACGGTCGCACGGAGGCCACAGAGTTCTACTTGACCAGTAGTCCGAGAACGTTTTGCTTTCGAGAGGGGCAGTGAAGAAGGCGTATGCGTAGCAAATAGTAATTTTTTGGTAGTACAGAGAATCGGCTCGCTGCGAACACCGAGTCGAATAGTACTGGTGACAGTACAGCTTTACTTTAGAGCGACCGTCGCTTCCCGAATGCGCGTATGCAACTGCCGCGGGACAATTGATGCTTCCAGCGCGAGAACAACCAGCGCCAATGTAAGCCGACGCGACACCGTGACGGGCGCTCGTTCTCCTTACCTCGACTCGTCTCCTCACCCGCACCTTTTGTTTCACACATCGCTAACAAGGTATGTCATATCAAAAAGACCTGGTGTAGAAGTGATACTCACATGCTATAGATGCCGCATCAAGTAGCCACTTTGATTTTGGGGGCGGTCACGGTTGTTGCTTTGGTATATGCTGGGCAATTTTTTGCCGGCCCAGTGGAGGCCTGGGTACGTCGCGTTTCACGCTATGAGACCTCGCTAATCGCTCCTAGATGAGACAGGAAAACTTTTCGATTGCCGTTGGATTCAACACGACGGTCCAGTTCTACTGGCGTGGGGGGGTGATTGAGCGCGACCTCGCTCCGTTCCGGATCGCGTTTCCTCGCGATCAAGTCGCGCCGGCGGCTTGAAGGGGGGGATATTAGTAGGGGAGTGGTAGATATAAACAAATTGGATGATAAGGCGTCGGTTTCGTTGAAAAAAAAAGGGTCTTACTTTTCGACACTAAGTCGCCTTGTGAACACGCCGAGACTCGTTCGAGCGAGGCGTTACGCGATAAGATGTACAGTGATAAGAGATCCTGGCTCGCACGCACTTTATTTGAAGGTCTATATATCAGGTCTCATATGTAAACGAGGAATCATAGAAGGAGATGACGCTCAGCTAGCACAACGAAGTGGTGAGGAGGCGTGGGAATATCGATCCGACACCGTCTAAGTTTCCTGCTGCGGGCTTCGCGAACGCCCCAATCTCTTGAGTTTCCGGCTAGTTCCGTCGTGCTGACGTGATGCTAAATCACCTCTCTGGCGCCAACGCGCGCACAGCAGCGGCGAGGTTATACACATAGTCCTACCACCGCAATCGTCAGCGGGGGGGAGAGCGCGGCTCAACGCACGCACGCATACCTTATTGCGCCCGGACGGGCCCACGGCGCGCCATACCGTATCCGCGAGCTCTTCGAGAGGCTCCGACCCAACTACATTTGCGTTCAATGGGGGCATGTCAAGAACGAGCGGACGCACGCACCGAAAGAAAAATTGTCGTTCCGCCCGACGTAGCACTCTGCACCGCACACGGGCACGTCGCCGGCGCCGTGGACGTCGACGCGCTCCGAGTCAAGGGTATATCCGTCCTGTCGCGTGCGCGCTCACGTTCAGTTCACGTTTTCGGAAAATGGCGGTGCGCGTACCTTTTCGCGGTAGTCTGGTGAGGGTGGGTTAAGCTATCGTACAAGAAGAAAAGTAGCGTGTTTTTTTTTGTTACCTAGGTATGCGCGGACCTCTGCGGCGTGCGCTGGGTCGATCGTGAATGCGACGCCTGCGGGGCGCGTTACGGTTGGTCGTTCGCCCTGCGGACAGACGGTACGTACCCCAAACGACGTCTTCATGCGGGAACGAGTCCTGGAACGCGCGGTCCGATCAGCAGCAAGGTCGATGAAGGGGGAGCGGCTCACCGCACTAGAAAAGCTCGCCCAGTCTTCCTGATGCACGAGCGTGACGACGCGTCCGGGGCTCTGCGAACAACAAAAAGGTCATGCGCGACCGACAAAGGCCAAAAAGCCAAAAGGCACGCACTGTGGGAGTGCCGCGATGGTCGTGCGATTTCTGCGCGAAACGGCGGACGTAGCCTTTGAGGAACCCTGGGGCTGAGGCTCCTCTGAAAATTGAGCTCCGAGAATACAACGGAGGCCGATTGGAGGGCACGCCGACTGAGGCTATGCCCTTCGTTATACCGAACATCCACCCTTTGAGTGCTTGAAGGGTGACCCAATATCTCAAATCCTCTCCGAGAGATCAGTAAAGACCACGCTCCAACTAGATATAGCAAAAAGAGCAACGTAATTTCTGAGTAGTTACTCATGCATGATCTGGTTCATCAGGCTCCTATAGCATATTAGGGCATGTGTGCAAGCAAGGTCAGATAACTCACAAGGGACCATTGATCGACTCAGGGTGTAACGATATGGTGTAAAATTTGGGGGATGACTGCGACGAGGCGAAAGACTCCTGGTGAGGCCGCATGTGTGGGGCGATGTTGGCAGGGAAGGTCCGTATGTTTGTAATGATGAAGGAAAACACTGGAACAAGGATCAGTGTATAAGTTCGTCATGCAATTCGCATTACAAGACGTTGGGATGAGACCGCTCTCCCCGAAGAAGCGAAGCATGAAGCAAAGTGACAAGTGCATGTGACATGTGACCACTTGGGAATCGTGTTGACTGTACTGTATGTAACTTTGAACCCCGCTCTTACTGTAATTTCGAATCCGCTGCTTGACGAGTACTAGAGTGGCTACAGGGAAGTGTCATCCGGAGGCCTATTGAAGCCATTCTAAACCAATTCTCTGGGTGGTTGATCCAGACGCTTGTTCAGACGCTTTCTAAATGTAAAGTATCATCTTGGTGCCAATTACGTTCGTCCTACTCCATCCTTGACTCCATCCATCTGGCAAGAAAGTCTCTCTATCACTCGTCGCCAACCCATCACATTTGGAAGTCTGTGATCTGGTTGTCCTAAGAAAAACTCACGCAATCCTATTTTTGGAAAATGACGAAGTTAGCCATACTGCCATGGGTGTTTTGCTTCACGGGGATGCTGCTTTCGCAGGACAGGACATCGTCTAGTACGAAACTACAGGCTTCCACAATCTCTTGTCCTATGGCACTGGCGGCACAATCCATCTTATCGTCAATAGCTTGGAATCATTGGATTCACTAACGACCCGCGTTTCTCGCGATCAACGCCATATCCTTCCGATATTGCCAAATCCATCGATGCAACTGTTTGAATCTTCCACGTTAACGGCGACAACACAGAGGTCGTCACATTTGTTTGTCAACTCACGGCCGATTACCGTGCCAAGTACAAGAAGGATGTCGACTTGGATATCGTCTATTATGATTACCTTGTCTATTACTACCAGGGCTACAGGTATAACGAAACCGATCATTCCAGCTTCACCCGGCGGCCACGGATGTACCAAGCAACCGCAACCCACTCCCCTGACAGTGTACACCAGATTCCTCGTCAGGTGGGGCACTTTCAGTCTGGGGTTTTCTCAAGATGGCGGCCGAAGGCGCGAAAGATTACGTCCCGACGAATAAAGAATGTCTCTCAGCCTCATGGCCAGGTTTCCCCTCCCCAAAGCAACTTGCAGAGCAGATCCTTCCAACTCGATGACGAGACACTGAGAGGATGGTGAGAACGCATTGCCATGTACTACTAGTATACGTTTCTCCATGCATCTGGAAGCAGCGCCGCGGGCCTTTGAGTCGTCTAATGGTAAGGTAATAGTCCGTTACGGCCTCGCCTGCCTGTAAACGAAACCTTTGCGTGGCCTGCTCGACCAGCTCTCTGAGCTCTTCAACAAATTGAGCGTTATCCGCGTCTTCGCCGGAAAGAAGCTCCAGACAGAGGCGACCTTCAAAACCGTACTGCTCAATTTGGGAACTGTGCTCGACCCGTCTCCGCTGATATTTCCCCCCATTAGAAGGGAGCTAGTCAATCAATAGACAACTTTGGTGAGGACTTTCTCGGCCTGCGCGAGCTCGAATTGCAGCCGAGTTCTTTCATCTCGCTTAATAAGAATGTCAAGCAATGTACCTGTCATATCTCTAATACAGTAGCACGCCCCTCTTAGAGATGAAACAACTTCGCAAACATGCTTAGGTGTCGCTTCGTTGACACCAGTCGGATGATGGGCCCTGAACTCCTAACATACGTTCACAATCTTCTTCTCGAGGTCATTCAGACCGCTCCTGTGTTTCGCGATGTCATCAATAATATACTACTTTCGAGGTCCTGAATGTAAGACATGCTGCTCTCGAAAGGGAACAAAGAAGACGTTCGCCGACGTTTGCTAGATATTTCACGGTTATTCCGTAAGTACATCCGGCGCCCATTGCGACGGTCCGATACGCACGGGCTTCATGTAGCCTATGAGGGGCTTTCATGCTGGAAATGAGTGGCTTGCAAGACTCGGACCGAGTGATTCCAGATCGCACCCAGGAACCGGTTATGTTATAGTAACTACACCGTTCACGTTTTACAGTATTAAAACTGTAATTGCCGAAGCACCCGAAGAAAAAAAAAGCTTATTCAAGTTGCACCAATTAATAAAAAGGAAAAGTAACCGTCGGGTTGCCAGTGGTGAGAGCGGCAAGTGTGTGGCAAGTACAGACAAATAAACTTGAAACGCCAGTGGTGAGTAGGATAGTACACGGGTTTCCAACCACACCCTAACGTCCTTTCCAGCACTGAAGAGTCCAGCTCACTGTCGGTACGATGTCCAACGCTACTAACTCTGGTGAGAGAATGGCTACAAGAGGTGACGCCAAGGAGAAAATGTCCAAAGTCATGGCCATTGTTCGCTCTGGTGGTATTGAGGACTCGGATTTACCTGAAGATGGCAAGACGGCAAAGAAAGGTAAAAAGAAGTCAAAAGGCGTGAAGAAGTCCAAGGATGTTCCGGTTTCCCGGTTAGCAGAACTTGAAGACGCATTCATGAAGAAAGCGGTAGATGCACGCTCGAGTCACCCTCGTCGCTGGACGGTCGACTTGGAGGACAGCAGAGCTAAAACGCCTGACTCTGAATCTGAAAACGACGGCGGTGAGTGGTGCAGTATATAATGCTTCCAACCACATACAATTGACGCGACTTGGGATCTAGTTGACGAGACTGCCGAGCACAACGAGCGTAAGTTCCTATATTTCGTCTCTTTTCCAAGGCTTGTTTTGACGAGTTCAAACTCGACCTGCAATGTCTTCACAGGACACTCTGATGCCGGGTTGTACGCCCAAGCCGCTACGCCTCGGCCAAGATCTGTCCGTCCCCAAGCCGCTACACCTCGGCCAAGACCTGTCCATCCCCAGAAGGGCACTGGCGAGGAAAGTCGGTCCGAGGACCTAGATACTGGTGCGAAAGATCGGGACTGACAAAGCTATCTTCACTGCTGACCGTATTTAATTAGCTCCTCAAGTAAAAGAGAAAGCGGCTGTAAGAGGAGCCATCACTCGGGTTGACGCCGAGACTGGCGAACGCAGGTATGATTCGTAGGGCATATCGGGGCGCCAACTGACGTCGCAACCGCATAGACGAGACTAGGCCCCAGGATACCGACAAGACCGTTAAGGCGTCATCCAATTCCAAGAGTGCTCACGCCGTGGCTACTCACCCTATCCACAAGGAGACCCAGAAGCCCGACAAGGGCCCGTTGAGCGACTACGGACTTGAAGGCGACTCAGACGACGACGAAGAGTCAGACTCGGACGGGCCACCACCGAAGAACAGTAAGACAAAGGCGGCAGGAAAGAAGAAAACAAAGGGGGCCAAGGCGAAATTAATACGAGAACAGATCAAGTCCAATCGCAAGCTTGTCACGGAAGCTCGACCCAACTTGGAGGTAAGCGATAAGGGAAGATCGATGTTCGGAGTTCGCTGACAAGCGCCCTTCTTTTTCCCCCAGAACGGTGGCAAGAAAACGTAAGCATGTTGTCTTTTTCTTCTCTTTTTGCCCTCAATGAGTTGTCGTTGTTCTTCCACAATCGCAGGTTCGATACCCCTGATGCAAAGATAAATATAAACGCTAGTGTTTCAAACTGGCGTCATCGTCTCTCACCGCCCAACTCACCGCCTCCCAACTCGAAGAGACAGAAGGTTCAGTCAGTGAAGGCGAGCACTATCGTATCCAAAGTTACCTCCAAGGCCAAAACCACCTCTGCTAAGTCCGCCTCATGCGCGGTCGTATCCACATCTACCTCTAGTGTCCTTGCGAAACCGGCGCGCAGAGCCAAACGCCGATATGAAGAGCTCGAATCTGCAAGTGATGCCAGTGACGAGGTTGAAGGGATGGCGCCTGGAGGGATGGACGACGACTACGACGACGCTCTGGAGCAGGCCGCTGCTGTTTTGAGCCCCTTGGGGGCACAAGCCGCCGCACAAAGGAATAAGGTACGTCATTCATCCTCGCGATAATCTGTTTACGGCTGTCTCATGGCATTGCAGAAAAACCTCGACATACGCACTGGGATCGCAAGTCCCAATCGAACAAAGAAACCGAAGAAGCGAACCAACAACGAACTCCCCGGTGGCGCGCTTGACGCTGGAAGGTGGTCGGGCATCTTCATACCTACTTTTCTTCGATACCTTGGCGGCATGGAGAAAGATATCTGGGCCTTCAAACGAAAGGACGCCGTGCATGTATTACAGGCGGTTTGGAACACGGTTTACGCAGGAAGTACCGATGGGAGCATACCGAAAATTAAGCATCTGGTCGAGATAGGCGGTGCCGTGCATGAAGTGGTACAGTAACTCATCATATCCTTGACATACACTAAGTCTTCTCAGTCCGTCCAGCGAGCCACAGAGTGGCGAAATGCAATCGGCGCAACCGGACTCTCCGTCGTTGGAGACTTCATGGATTCAACAGGACTCAATACTACTGAAGCCCGCCGGGAAGCCGCGGACCAATTGCTCGCCGATGAGCGATACGTTTATCTCAAAACGAAAGACGTAGTGGAAGATGGAGTGCCAGCGGTA
>JAKELI010000726.1:0-22160 GCA_021525025.1 Lactarius hengduanensis
GCCGGAGGTGAGGCTGAAGTTGGTTGTAGACATTGACTGCAATTGGTCGTCTGCTTGCAGGCGGATGACGAGGCCGGGCCACTGAGCGGGGGCAGCCGGGATGGTGCGGTAGGCCTCCGCCACATTGCGCACCGATGCCTGGGATCCCGGGGGGAGACGGGCAATGAGCAAGGAGACTGTCGCGAAGGTGCCCCATGTGCATGGGAAATCATCACTGTCGATGCCGGCATTGATCGCCGTTGCCTTGGGCAGGGGATTGTGCGGGTGGGAGAAGTTATGTACTGCCCGGTATTTCCCCGGTTTGGACATTTTGGGGACCAGGGACAGGGGGGAGGATTGGAAGGGGCCCAGATCGGCCTCCAGTTGCTTACGTGTGAAGGGACCGATGTAGCGGCCCATTGCGAACTCATGTTTGATGATGACATTATATACATTAAGGAGTGAATTAATGGAGGTATGATTAGGTGGGGTAAAGGTGCGGGAAATGGCAGGTATGCCCAGATTGAAACCGAGCGTGAAGCTCTGTATGAGAGAGGGATATCTGGAAAGGAGGCCGAGGCGCGAGAGCTCTGATGCCCAGGCGTCCGGGTTGTAGGGGGTGAGGGGCTTACGCCTTCTCTGCTCGAGGGCACGATTGGGCTCCATGATCGAGCTTTCCGCATCCGGAGCAGCGGTGACGCTCGGGATGGGTTGCAGAGGGGCATCCCCTCGGGACCTGCCAATCGAAGCATACAGGGGAGGCCGTCTGCCATGACCAATCTTCCTTGCCCGTTTTTCCTGGCGATGCCAGGTGAGCCGTCCCACAGCTTGACGCCGTCGCACTTGGAGAAGGCGTGTTCGTGGAGGCCGAGGCATGCTGCGCAGACTCCCCCACGTGGGCCTGCGCCGGATGGAAAAAACTCAGGCTTGTCTGGCCTGGCGCGCTTGGCTGTGCCTCGGGAATGCGATTCCGGGCGGTCGGGAGGAGCGCCCTGGCTGGCGTGCGGGGAGCGTGAGCGAGGACGCCTCCTAGGAGGGGTGGCGCGACGAGGTGAGGCGGAGCGCGCTCGGCTGTGTGCGTGGCTGGCCCGATCTCGGTGCCTGGAGGTCGTGCGTGAAGCGGAGGGCTCGCGGCTGGCTTGCACTCTCAACATCTGAGGGTGTGACGGCAGGACGGCGGGAGATGGTCGGCGGTGGGTAGGGAGAACCAGTGCGCGGGGCAGAGCCGGCAGTGGGACGGGAAGGAAAACGGCACGGCGGCGTTTGTTTCAACACATAGAACGGCAGGGAACGGCATGGGAACGGCAGGGAACGGCATGGGAAACGGCAGGGAACGGCATAGGCACGGCGCGGCAGGGGGAACAGGGTAAAGTACGGTAGGGAAGGAGGGAGGGAGGGAAGAAGGGGGAAAATCGTTAGAGAAGGGGGTATATTGCGCAGAACTTGTGGGAAGCGTACCTGCTCAAACTTCTTGTCCTGGGCCCTGTTGTTCACAGTTTCGGCGAGGGATTGCATGAAAGCCTCGTTGATGATTTCGATGTCGAAACCCCAGTCCTGTTTGAAGGCGTCGAACCATTCACGTCAGACGCGGCTTTGGTATAGGATGAGGACGTCGTTGCCATTGTCCTGCACTCTCCTGGGGTGAAGCTCCAGGGCAACGAAGAAAGCGGCCAGGGATTCTACGTGTGCGAGAGGCCAGACTCGAGACTGGGCCATGAAATGCAGCATCGTGTTCTTCGCGTACATCACCTCGTCCCAGCTCAGATTCTCATCGCTTCGGATGTTCCGTGAGGGTCTTACAGCGGCGAGGGGGCGGATGGCTAAGGTGTCCTCGACCTGGGCAAAGGCCATGGTGTCCTGGCTGATGGATTTGTGGGAGTCGGTGGCGGCGTCCCTGCAACCCCGGATGGTGAAGTAGTCGAGTTCGATGTACTCCAGGTTGTTGATCTTGTTCAGCGCGTACTGAGCCGGGCGTGGCTCGATCCAGTTGCCGACGCCTCGACCCTTGACGAAGGAGCCGATCTTGGGTTTTTTCTTCTCTGCTTCTCTGCGTTGTTGTTCTGCCTCCTTGTCGCGCAGGGCCTGCTGGGTAGTGTTTGGAAGTCCAGTCTCAAGACTGGAAAAAGACTGAGACTGGACCAGACCCGGACCGATCTGGACCGGAAATTATCAAGACCGATCAAGACTGCTAACCGCGGTCCGGTCTCGGTCTCGTTGTGTTTCCGAAAATCGGTAGACCGATGCAAGACCGGTCAAGACCAGTCTCGACCGGTCTTTTCTCTTTCTCGCAGACTTCCTTTGTTCGAAATTGTATTCTCGCATGTTGAGCAAACATAGGTAATATTACAGCTTGAGTAAGTATCTACACTAGCTACTAGTCATGCCCACCTCCTTGCCCACCGCGTGCTCACCGTCGGGGTGTTTGAACCATGTCGCGTTGTCGTTGTCTGAGTCGTCGCTGCCATCGCTGCTGAAATCACCTTGTTGTTGTTGTTGTCGGCTTCGTCTTGCTAACACCGCCTTGTCTTGCTGTCGCCGTCGTCTTGAAGTCGTTGTGGTCGTCTTGAAGTCGTTGTCGTGTCTTGAGGTTATCGTGGTCGTTTTGAGGTCGTTGTGGGTCGTCGTCGTCGTCATCTTACCGTCGTCGTCGTCACCTTGCCATCGACTATTGTTCTGCTGTTGTGGTGGTCGACCCTTGTCGTAGTCACCGTCGTGACGTCGTCACTGCTGCCGGTATTGTAGTTGGCCAGTTCTGCGTTGACGATGTAGTTGGGACCGAGCGAAGCACTCACCAACTGGAGAGTCAAGAACGGGCGTCGTCAGCAGGCTCCAGACGCGGCGAGCCACGGTAGCCACTCACATCCTGGAGAGCTGAGGAGTGTCGTCTTCAGGAGGCTCGAGACACAGCGAGCTGCGGCAGATGCAGGTGGGGAGTCGAAGGCAGACGGTGTCGTCATCGGGTTTCCCGACAGTGGTGGCAATGGCGGCGGCATGACGCGGCTGTCATCTCTGGTTGAAGTATATCTGCAACCTGAGATTTAGAAGAAGGATATAAAATAACATGTACTTACCTGCGAGAATGAGCGAAGGAACCAGACTGCGGGATGGGCACAGTCAAGTAAGGTGACCAAGAGGGAAATCAGACGAAGCGAACAAAGCCGGCAATATCCCGAGGCCGGGCACGTCGAAAGCACGCTTTAGGAAATGCGGCTTGGCTTACTTGTAGCACACTCGGGGACGGCAGGCAACGACAGCATCAACGGCCCCACCAACACATACCCAAGGTGGCGACGACGATTCAACTGACTCGACCACTGGCACGACAGTAGTGGGGTGAAGACGACAAGGCCGCCGGCGACCAGCAAATAGCGACGGCAAGGCAACCCTGAGGGCAACGTGCCCACACCGAACGACGACGATGACCCGACATGACAACACCAAACTACGACGACGACAACTCGACGACAACTCAGATGACAGATGCAACAGACAACAACTCGGATGCGACAAACAGCACGACACGCGACAACGGCAGGGGGCAGTGACGATGCCAGTGGGGCCTTGAGTGGGGCGTGCTTTATATTAATTATACTACAGTACATTGTTCAGTAATTACAAGTCCTTGCTATAGCAATATAGTAAGTTACTAGGCTCCAAAGACTGGTCTTTACCAGTCGCAAACTGGTCTCAACCTCAACTGGTTGAGACCGGTCTCATAACCGGAAAAAACCGACATAGACCGGTCTATGTCGGTTCGGTCCAGTTATTTGTGTCCTGGAAATATCGGAGGACCGGTCTCAGTCTCGGTCTTGGCCTCTCGGGTCCAAAAGACCGGACTGGACCGGACTTTCAAACACTACTGCTGGGCGTCCTCTTCCTCCTGTGCCAGTCTGTCTTGCTCCTGTGCCAGTCTGTCTTGCTCCTCCTGCTCGATCTGGTCTAGCTCGAGCTGCTCGTCCCAGGCGGCTCTCTGATTTTCGTTCTCTCTGTTCCAGGCTTCCTTCAGTCGTTGGGTGGCCCCTTCCTCGGTGAGGGGATCTATCCCTGGGTTGGCGTCGATCATTTTTTGCCTCAGGAAAGCCCATTCACCGCCTTCGAAGTTCGGGCATCTGGCTCGAGCTGGGTCTTCGAGTATGCGGGGCATTCGGCAGGAGCACAAGGGAAGTAGATAGCGTGTATTATGGAGGAGAGGAGTTTATCAAAAGAAAAGATTCCAGTTTTCTAGACCAGTTGGAGAGCTGGGCAGACAGGTGGCGGCAGGCAAGGAAGAAATGAGTCACGTGCCGCCATGCCCGCTCACACAAAGACAATGCTCTAAGGCGCCGCTTGTGCCTCGCTTTGCCTTAGACCAGCCACAAGTAACCAAAGCTGAGTCACGTGACTATTACTACCACCCTGGAAGCGCTCAGAAGCCTTGGGAGTAGATCACGTGATCTCTCACACACGCCCGTCATGTGACCCTGGCACGTGACCTGGCTAGACCCGCACCAGATGGTTCCAGATGAGCTTGTGCCTGGACCGACCTAGACCGCCTCGTGTTTGATGACTTGTACGTGCCTGTATCAATTGTGCCTTGATTCTGATGGATTACGCCTTGTGTTCCCTTATCTCTGACTCGTGCCATGAGTGCCTTATGCCATTGGCTGACTCTTATCTCTGACTCGACAGACTCATTCCTAGGACCCGTGTATTAGGGTTTCGGAGTTGCAAGCTGGGGTTCAAACCTCCTTGCTGTAGTATATAGCTTTGGGCTTATGGTCGCTGAAGACCTAAGCTTAACTTCTTGGACTATACCACCCAACTGCCTAGCCACTCTCTAGCTGTCTTGCTAGTGTGCGCTGAATAGACTTTGGTTGTTCTACCCATCCCGTTCTTAGCTGTTGGCTGTCTGTGAAGCGCCATATCCCTTCCTTCATTCCCTTTCCTCTCACTGCCGTCTTATACCGACGCGCTGTCCATACTCCGCTTTATTGCATTCGCTGCCCTCCTTACCTTGTGGGTCGCCCTTATACGTCTCTCCTACAAGATCGTGCAACGCCGAGTATCCGAGTTCGACATCCGCTGTGATCGTTTGGTCTACGTGTAGCCCTATTGCTGATTATAGGAAGTGCGCCCGGTGGAGCGTAACAGTTCATGCCAACAGTTCATGCCAACGCCAATTCGTCTGCTCGCGCCGCCTCTGTCGCTGCTAGTCCGCGCGGCGAAAGCGGGGAGGCTCTAGCCCATCGCCTGCTGCCTGGGCCGAACCTGGGGAGCCGTGCGAGCTGCACCACATCGGCCTGTGCGATCATCGGAAAGCTCTGTCATCGAACGACCTGTGAGAAGAAAGGGGTGGGAGAAGGCGGGCAGGTAGACGCACGACAAATGACGCAGCGTCTCGAAGTCTGTCCTGTTCATCAGACACAGGATGGTCGTGAACGCCATTGGTTCCTTCGCCCAACCGAACTTGCGCAATTGCATGAGAAGAGGGGGCATCTGCCGGTACGCTATAATCCTTGTTGCCGTTTACATAATCCACAATACTTACCCATTGCGTTGTCTCATCCACTCGGACGACAAGTCATACCATCCTCTCGATAGAAAGCTCCACTATTCACGACGGAGAACACTTTCTTCTGCACCAATGCAGTAGACTCCCAACATGGTCTGTACTATGAACTTGACTGGCGCGGCCACTGTGAACAGTCCCTCGAACTCGCCAAGGCAGACGGTGCCGAATGGGGTTCCGATGCTCCCTGGGGTTGGACCATTCCTTGGACTGAGCCGGGGCCTAGGGCGCGTTGGCCCTGTGGACACAAGTGCGACACACCAAGGTGAGTACATGGCGTTCTGTGCATGTGGCACTTCATTCATGATATCATTAAGAGGTCCTCCAGCGAATCGGGGGAGCACTAACGGGTCCTGGAAGCTTATTTTACGGCGCATGTTTGCATTGTGTATTTGTAAAAAGCAGACTGGGTCTGTCTGTGTAGGGATTACCACGGGTCACCCCCGGGTAATTTGGGGGCTACCCGTACCCGTACCCGCCGAAACCCGTACCCGTAGGAGCGGGTACGGGTACCCGTGCATACGGGTACGGGTATTCACGGGTTTGGTGAGTACTTGCGGGTTTGGCGGGTTACCCGTAACCCGCAGGGGTATATGGGCCATTCTTGAGGCCGTTGGCCCAAGCGTTGGCCCATTGTATGCAGTGACAATGGAGTGTTTAGATTCTCAGATACAAACAAATACACTAGTACTCATAACCGTGTACGTCGCTGCCCTATGGTCATTGTAGGGCCTCATCACTGTCCGTTGCGTCGTCGTCACCTCTGCAGCTGCAGTGGACGAGGCCTCCGCCGCCTCCGCATCCTCCGCAGTCGCCATCGCCCCGCTGGTGCCAAAATCGTCTGTCGCCTCAGGGTGATTGCCACCGTCGTTCTCTCGTCGCGCCATCTCCTCGTAGTCACCCATTGCAGTCACCTCGTCGATGTGATCGCCTCGTGGTGTGGTCGTAATCGTACCCCCGTTTGCCGTCGTGGTCGCCGTGGTCGCCTCGCCGTGGCCGTTGTGGTCGCCTCGTCGAAGGAGTCGAAGAGGTCGCCTCGTCGGCGTGATTGTTGTCTATTTACCACGTGTCGTTGTTGCGGTCGGCGGTCACGGTCGATGATCGTCGTGATTGCCCTGTCGTCGCAGTCGTCGTCGCCTCGTTCAGTTGTCGGCCGATGTGGTCATGTCATGGGTCAACTTGAACAGAACCCCGCCGGCGCAGTCGTCGTCGCCGCGTTGTCACGTGTTGTCATGTGGCTGTGTTGAACGGTCAGGGCCCTATGCTAAGGCCAATAAACAAGTACGGCAATTAAGTCAGTAGAAAACGTAGTGGATATAAAAACCAAAACTCAGCGTCTCGGAAGCTGCACTGCAGCATACACTTGAGAATGCCGAGACCGAATAATAACGAGGGAGGTGAAGCGAGGCTGCGAGGGAGAGAGGCGGTGCAGACGGCCTGAGATGGGCCACCTGTGGGGCTGGAAGAGTGAGACGAGACGAGACGAGCTGGATAAAATGGGCGTCTACTCACATTGCCACCGATGCGGGCATGCCAGTGCCGAACAGAGACGGCACGAGATGCGGGAACCCACGGCTAGTCTATGAGATGAAAATACGTGTTGTTGTCGTCCTGGGCGAGATCATGAATGACGAAACTTAAAGAGAGAGAAAGAAACTGCACATGGATGGATGGGATGGGATGATGGGATGGGATGGATGGGATGGGGAAACGCGAGAGAAATCGATGGGCCACTCAGCTGTTGGATGTCGTGGGAATGAGTCCGATATGGCAGCTAAGCCACACAGAGATGATCCGACGCAGTCCCGGACAATTGATTGAAAGAAAGGATGGAATGAGAAAGGATGGAATGGGTCGTCGTAAGTGGCATGTTGCCACCCGTTGAACCCGCGGGTACCCGGGCCACGGGTACGGGTTTTGCACGGGTTGGGAAATTGCTACCCCGACCCGTACCCGCGACCCGTCACGGGTATGGCTGACCCGTGGTAATCCCTATGTCTGTGTCTACGATATACAGCGATTTTGACCGCATATGACCTTCCTTGTCAAGCCAAGGTGACAGAGTCAGTCTGACTGAACTGACCACATCAGCCGTCACACTCAGTAAAAAAGAAAAGTCATTCAAAAGTCAGCTAAAAGTCATCGACTTTCAGTTGACCGACGTCCTATTTTTTTGACTTTGAAAGTCACCCAAAAGTCACCCAAAAGTCACTCAAAAGTCAGCTAAAAGTCATTGTTGACTGACATTGACTTTGAAAGTCACTTAAAAGTCACTCAAAGGTCACTCAAAGTCACTCAAAAGTCAGCTAAAAGTCATTGACTTTCACTTGACTGATGTCTGACTTTCAAAGTCACTCAAAAGTCACTCCAAAGTCACTTAAAAGTCAGCTAAAAGTCAACAGAAGTCAATGAGAAGTCATTGACTTTTTGTTGACTGAGATCCTATTTTTTTTGACTTTGAATTGACTACAGAAGTCAAGTGCCAGTCATCAAAAAGTCAATGAAAAGTCAATTTGACTTTTCATTGACTTCCAACTGACTAGTCACACAGTCACACCAAATTTGTCACATAATAATAATAATAATAATAATAATAATATTTGCATTTATTAAATACAGGGGGGCTAGTACTAATAGTAGGTGTAGCCAATGGGCTCAGGCGCGACTGATGTGGTAGTGGTTGGGGTGGCAATGGCTGGGTCGGTGGCGCGGTTGGTTTGGGGTGGCGCGGTTGGGGCGGTGCGGCTGGGGTGGCGCGGCTGGGTGGCGAGGCTGGGGTGGCGCGGTTGGGGTGGCGAGGCTGGAGTGGCGAGGCTGGAGTGGCGAGGTTAGGGTGGTGCGGCTGGGTGGCGAGGTCGAGGTCGAGTGGCGCGGTCGGGGTGGCGCAGCGGCGTCGGGGGTAATGCGGTCGAGGTGGTGGCGTCGAGGCAGGGAGGGGCGCCGTGGTGGTTGGCGACGTGGTTAGGGTGGCGAGTGGGGTGGCCTGCGATGAAATAAGAAAAACATAAAAAAATAAAAAGGGAAAACTTATCTTACGCCCAGTCCGGCGACAGTTGGGGCAGCGGTGATGGACTTAGCAGCTTGCGGGTGGCCTTCATTGAGGTAGGACAAGTGGGAGAGAGGTGCCGGCGTCGATGGTGGGGGCGGTGTCGAGATGGCGCCGGTGCAGTGGGGTTGAGGTGGGGGGCGCTGGTGGCAACGTCATAGCGGGTGGTGGTAGCCAGGTTGGTGCAGTCGGGAGGTGTCGTGGCCAAGTCGAGGTGGCGGGGTCAGGGTCGAGGGGCAACAGGCAGAGGTTGCAGCAAAGTCGTTTCATGCTCGTGAGAGCGGGAGGTCCTGCCCAATCGAAATGAGTAAGACAAAACAAGTGAAAAAAGAAGAAAAAAACTTATACCAAGTGTCGCGAGACGGCGACAATGGGATAGCCAGCGTACACACACGTGAGCAGTAGGTTGAGGGGGTGGGAGCGACAAGTGGGTGCTTGCGTGCCGAAGTGTGAAGGCGCGGTCCTTTGTGAAGGCAGTGACGAGGCTGCCACATCCTGCGGCCTGCACCGGTTAGAGACGAAACAGGAAAAAAGAAAGAGAAAAAAACGTAGCTTCCTGATGCTGCGTCTTCGGAGATTGCGTGAAGGGGAAGGGAGAGGGTGGAAGGGTGAAAGGAAAGGTGAGGGTGAGGAATGGGAAGGGAGGTTGGAGGAAAGTGGCGTGTTCGAATTCGAATCGAATTCGAACACGCGGCCAAGTGGCGCCACAAATTAAGCCTCCGCCCGGAAGTTGCCCAGATTAGTGTGTGGCAGCCTGATGTTTTTCTATCTTGGGGAATAAAAATAGGAAACATATAGAAATATTTGGGAGGGTGTCTTTCCTCAAAAGCTGGGGGGTCCTCTGCCAACTCTAAGTGATCCAATCAGCTGCTCCTACATTATTTGACATTAGCTGTGATGCATCAGCTGATCAGCTTGATATATTGCAGTTAATGTCAAATAACTTGAGAGCAGCTGATTAGATCGCTTAGAGTTGGCAGAAGACTCACCAGCTTTCGAGGAAACCCACCTCCCCAAATAATTGTATACTTTTCTAAATTTTATTCCCCAAGATAGAAGGGCATCAGCTTGGAACTGCAACACTAGCTCAGATAACAACATTTTTTGTCTAAGTCACTTTGGGGCCCTAGTGTTGCAGCAGCTCAGAGCTGAAATAAAATTCCGAAACATATGAAAGTATTTGCAGAGGTAGACCTTTTCAAAAGCCAAGGGGTCCTCTGCCAACTCTAAGCAATCCAATCAGCCATTCCTGATTTACTTGACCAGCTCTGAAAACCTTTGGGTCAAGGGTGGTACGATTTTGTGCTTGTCTTCATCTCCTTCTCAACCATTCTGATGTTCCGTGTACAATACACAATTTCTGTGGACTTCTCATTTCTCATGTGCCACTTTGTTTTACCTCATTCCACTTGCACACAACTCTGTTTGGTCACATAGTGTTGCAGCAGCTCAGAGCTGGCATTTTCTATCTTTTGGAATACAATTCAGAAAAATATGAAAATATTTGAGGAGCTGGCTTTTGAAGAACACCGAGGGGTCCTCTGCCAACTCTAAGTGATCCAATCAACCATTCCTGAGTTATTTGACATTAGCTGAAGGGTATTAGCTGACACCCTTCAGCTAACATCAAATAACTCAGGAATAGTTGATTAGATCGCTTAGAGTTGGCAGAGGACCCCTCGGCGTTTAAGAAGATCTACCTCCATAAATATTTCCATATGTTTCCAAATTTTATTTCCAGAGATAGAAAAACACCAGCTCTGAGCTGCCACAACACTAGACTTTGGTGGGTAGTTTGTGCCATTGAAAACCACCCCACATTTCTGAGTTGTTCTGACAAGTGCATGACTCCACATAATCTTGATGTACCATATCTCGGTTTCCCATTGTGTCTGTTTCAAGGCAAGGCCTCATTATCACGCCATGTATTTGGCTTCACCAAATACCTTGCACTACTACAACTTTGGCTTGCCTTTGTGCTTGAGCCTATTCTGCTATTATCCTTTATCAGAGGACAGACAATCAAGTGATACTTGTTCATCTCCACTTGGTGTCTAAATCAACTCTCTCTCTACTTTGAACTCCCTATTGACTTAGACAAGACACATGCCCTTGTGATGGCATTAATGTGGCTGCTGGATAAGCTGATATTTCTGAACCCCTACAGATATTCCATACCCACTGAACCCTTCACCCTAACCTGCCAAAACCTGTACCCCTGTAGTCTGTAGAGGGACAGCTAACAACTTATATACACCATACCCACAGCAGAGATGTCAACGAGTTATCACCAAACAAGTGTACTCACGAGTGTGACTCGTTTGTGACAAGTATGCCTGCGAGTACTTGTTCCCACAAGTACGCATGAGTACGAGTTTCTGTTTTCGATTGCGCGAGTACTCGTGTACTTGCAGGGTCACGTGACCATTTCTGGGTTGGCAAAGATATGTTTTTTTTTATTGCACACAAAAGTAAATGCTACAGTAGTGTACAGTCATTCATGGCTCAATGGAACATCGGGGTCAATGGACCAAACGACTCTGATGACCACATTTTTGGTCAAATCACTTCGGACTTTTTGTAATACACAATGTATAGTACCCATGTATGTCCCTTCAAAAAATTATAGAGGTACAATGAGCAGATGTTGCAGTAGACTTGTTTCTCGTAATTTTTAGCAAAAACTAAAATTTGATGAGCGAACACAAATGAGAAATGCTTGGGTTTTTGCAAACTTTTTATGGCCATATACAAAGTACATGCTATATAATGAACTCCAGATAATTATTTCAGAGGTAGCAATGCTCAATCGCAGGGTATTCACAGAAGAACACTGAACAGGTCAATTCTGTGCTACATCATGCCGGCCAAATCGGGAACTCAGGGACCAAAAGTGATGCGAGCCAATGACAGCAATTGTTGCCTCTCCCAATTTGGAAACTGTCCGTTGGTCCATTGACCCAGTTGCAGCTGATAAGGACTTTTCGCACTGATTCCTCCATTTCATTGTTCAACATCTTCCGATAACAGTTCTGAAGTCCTCACTGGGTAGCTTACATGCATAACTAAAATACTGTCTTTTTAAATTGACTGATGATCCACTATAACAAGCTCCCGAGGGTCAAAAAGATTTGAGTGGTCCAAAGAGCCATGAATGACTGTAAGTAATTGTATTCTAATCCCCACTGTGCAGTGCTTGCAACTTGAATCCGTGTCAGTGCCGTCTGAGTCGTTGTTGTCTGGCGTGTTGCATCGTTCCGTCACTGACCCCTCATGGTTGTCCCTTGTTGTTGGCCACTGCCCCGCCTTTGTAAGTCAACAGGGATTACCCCGTAGTTGTAATCGATGGGTATTGACCCGTGGTCCAAGTCGTGGTCAATGGGTATTGCCCAGTCGTTGTCTTGGTTGTCGTGGTCGATGGGCAATGGGCATTGGCCTGTTGTAGTTGCGTCACCGCCATCACCTCGCCCCATTGATGTTGCTGGTGTCGTAGTCGTCGGCAGGGTGCTGGGCCATCAAGGGGTGATGGCTGGACTTCATGCAGCACAAAGCTGCGTTGGCGAACTTGAGGCGTGGTCGTAGTTTGTCAATGGCGGTGCACGTGGCTTTGATTGGTCAGAGACTCAGTATCATACACTGGTAAAGGGTGCTTCCCACCTGGTGGCTTCCCACGCTCAACATTCAAGACTACAACCACAAACCCCATCAGTGCATAGTCCTGTCCCAAACACGACAACGATGGCCCTCCTGACAACAACTATGGCAAAGTGGGCCGCGGCAGCAACGACAACAACACAGCGATGACGGTTCGACCGCAACGGCAATGGCAAGGCTCAAACAACAACAACAGCAACACGATCAACAATGACGGCGACGACACGATGGCAAGGCAAGTTCAAACTCTGGCGACAATGACAACGCAATAGGTGGTGGCGGTGGTGCAGCGCAGCCCTAACACAACAGGTGATGACAGTGCAAACCTGGATGCGATGGCGGTGAGGGCAGTTCAGGCTCTGCTGGGGCGGGGCTTGGTGTAAGACTAGTAGTACATTATTTTGTAGCATCTTTGGTAGTGTAGTTGTTACGATTCGGACTAACGGAGCGTTTCGGCCCGGAAGTGGACACTGACGTACAAGGGTATGATACCGCGTCAGCAGCATATAGTCATGGACTTAGTTGATCAGTCAGCCGGGTAAGCTCCGGTACATGTGATTGTGTACGATACGGCTCGGATCATGACTCACTACTAGGATAGCTGTACTAGGGTTTGCTCTACATACGCTATAGGCTAGTAGTACTTAAAGCGGCGCTTGAAAGCCCGCGCGTACCTGTATAAATAGTCCTGAGTGAAGACCAAGAACGGCATCTTGGTCTTCTTCGAAATACCACTCTTCTACTCTCATCTACGCTAGAGGGAATCCCCCTTTAAGTGAGTCGTCCGGCATATCCCCTTAGACCAGGGATCCCCGTGACTTATCCCGAGTCCCCTGTGGGCAGTGGAATATCCTTTGGACGCTACGTGTCACCGAGTGTTCCTTTACCTCAACGAACGAGTCGCACGCCCTTACACCTTCTTCTACGTTGTCGATCACGACTCTTGGGACGACTTGAAGATCCTTTCCGATCTACCTATCGGAGTACAACAAGGAGACGATCTTCACGGATATAGAGCAGGACCAGAGGAACGTCTATTCCCTCATCCAGCCCGTCATCCCGAGACCCCTGCTAACCGACTCTACTACATCAGCAAAATATAGAAAAATCTTAAGAGGCTTGGTTTGCTTATTTCATGGATAAGCCTGCAAAGCCATTTACAGCCGTTTTCATAAAGATGCGGAAAACCATTTTTTCGTTTTCACCCATCAAGGCACACTGAAAGGTCCGTGGACCTTAGGTAATATTTCTAGTGCCTAGTGGCTGGTGGGTGGCAGAAACATAGGCTACGGAACAGTCAAGGTGGCTATGGCGGGCTGAAAGCAGTTGGCGGTGATACGCCAGTGCTCTCCCTGGCCGGTGAAATCGCGCTTTTACACTCGCTCGCACTTTCTCGCACACTTTCCCACTGTACGCTTTCTAAGCGCCGCGTTCCCGCGCGCTTTCGTGCTTTCCCGCGCTCTCTGTGCGCGCTCGGTTTCCCTCTCACTCTGGACTCATCCCTTCACGTTTTAGCTTTCCCCTGTTTATCTAATGCACCCCATCTTACCTTCCACAGTATATAGCTCCTGTAATTACTACTTTACACTTCAGATTAGAACAGAGCCTTATCCTCTCACCTCAGAGCTCAGTAAGCTCGCTCTTCGCGTTCCCCAGTGTGCCGCACTCGCGCGCGGCCTTAGCAACTCGAACCCAACGCATTCCCGACCCCGGCAGCCATCTATTCCAAGTTTCGTGCCGCGCCGAAGCGTGCGCGACCATTTCCGACCGCCTGCGACCGACCAACCTCGTTCCCGTTCCCGACCTTGCCGCACTAGCGCGCGGCTTTAACCCTTCAACACCAACGCGTTCGCGATCGCCACGGACCCCAATACAATATCTCGCGCCCCGCAGAGGCCTGCGCGACACGCTGCGTCGCTTCGCACCCCCAAATCCTGCGCACACTCTCAGACTGTTTCCTAGCGCTTAGGGACAGTTTAGGGACAGCGGATAAAGTTGACATGGACATGCTTGACAATGTGACGACGTCCCCGAGGCAAGGAATGGGGTCTGTTCTTGGGTCTGTTAGCAGGGTGGTGTTGCGCATGGTTCCGGATACAATCATAAACTAAGGTTTTACCCAACCCAAGGATCCTACATATATCCTTCACCCTGTATCCCTCCCTAAAGTAGAGGAAAGGGATACGAGCCTTGAGATCGTCAGTTTTTGCGAGCCATGAAGTATGATGGGGACAAATAGGCGGCAACCAGTGGCAACACGTGCCACATGAGCTAAGGTCCATGGACCTTTTGGTGTGCCTTGATGGGCAAAAACGAAAAAGTGGTTTTCCGCATCTTTATGAAAACAGCTGTAAGTTTAGTTCAAGTTGCTTATTTCTACTTAGTGAAGTAGTCAGTAAGCACAAGGAAAAACCCAAGTAATTGAAGTAATCATAAGTATGTAAAGCATAGCAAGTAAATAAGACATTAGACAGGCAAGTGAAAGCCAGGCCCAAGGCCAGGCCAACCTGGTATAAGTAGAATTACCGAGGAATTCATCACATGGTTCAAGTTTGCAAAATACAAAAAGCGATTTTATTTCGTAGGATAAAATATGTACAAGTAGCAAAGTGGTGCCCGTCCGCGTCCCCACCGTCCGCGCCTACGCCCGCATCACCAACGCCCGCGCCGCCACCGTCGCCACCCGCATCCCCGTTGTCTGCGTCCGCGTCCGCGTCACCACAGCCCGCATGGCAATCGCCATCGCCGCGCTCACTATCCCTGCCCCTGCCCCCGTCCCTGTCCCCGTCCGTCCCCACCGCCTATGCCACCCGCCACTGCTCCATCGTCATCGCCGTCGTCGTTGATACCACCGCAGCCCGGACCGTTGCTACGTCCGTGGTCGTGGTCTTCGTGGTCATCGTCTGCGTGGTCGTCGCTTCGTCATCGTCGTCGCCGTCGTCACTGGCACGTCGTTGCACAGTCGCGCCGTGAGTCGCGCACTTTGTTGCCGCGCACGCCCCGCGGCTGCGTTGTCGCGCACGCCCCGCGGCTGCGTTGTCGCGCACACCTCGTGGCTGCGTTGTCCTTTTGATAGGCGCGCGGGGTTCGGTGGTGGTGGTGGTAGAGGCGTGGTTTGGGTTCCACGTGAGGTGGGTGGTTGTCAGTGGTGGCATCGGTACGGTAGCGTAGCTTGCTCGTTAGTGAAAAAAATGGGTGGGCGGGTTTAAGGGACTTACGGGGTGGTGACGTCGGAGGCCGGCGGCCGGCAGCCATTGTCGTGGGGTGTAATGCCACGGCTGTGTGGAAATGGGGAGTCCTGCGATCGATGTCAGTTCGCCACATACAGTACAGTAAGTACGTTCAAGTTGAACATGAACGACTTGGACGAAAGAAACTGTCTGGCGGAGGCTCAATCTGTGGCGTGGGAAATTGAATTGAACCATCAGCCACGACTTAGCCACGCAATTCTTTTTGCCACTCGTGCTGCCGCCCTTAGGGTGCGGTTTCTTCTTTTTTTTTTTTAATTCGTTTAACTGTCTTCAAGCTGCCGTTGCACGCTCCCACCGGCGTACCCCGTGGGCACGCAAGCCCCTGCCACGCCGTCGGAACGAGCTGAGCTTCGGCCCAGTGTATCAAGATAAGTTTGTTTTTTTCTTTCATTTTGATTCGTTTCTCATCGGCGTTACCCCCCGCCGCATGCAGGTCCACCTTCACCCCCACCCCGTCACAGCGTGCAAGAGCTGCCATGACGCGGCACGCAAGACCAACCACGGCACTAGCCCGCCGCGTGCGGGTCTCCGCCCGGACACTGCTAACGATACCCCCTGACGGATTAAAAAGTACGTTATCAGTTCGTTCGGGCCTACAATGTGCTGACATTGGTTGCAGGCCCACTCGGCTACCCTGCGCGCCACATCGACCACCATCTGCTAGGAGCCCATGCGCACATGACGACGATGACGCAGCCGTGGACGACGGCGGCGGCGGCGACGATGACGATGACGCAGCCGTGGACGATGGCGGCGGCGACGACGACGGCGAGGCGACATCGCCACGACGACGATGGCGGCGACGTGCGACGCGGGACAGCTCACGCCCGGCGGGCTGTGCGATGCTGCGCGCCACGGCAAGGAGCGTGCGCGTCCCCCCTTCCCCGCCCGCAGCGCGCGCTGAGCCGAGCGCGTATGTGTGAGAGCTCTACCACGCCCGCCTGGGATGACGATGATGGCGACGATGACGACGACGGTGAGGACGACGACGGCGATGGAGGCGCGATGATGGTGAGGTAGCGGCGGAGGGCGGCGGGTTCTGTGACAGGGGTATGGCCTCCTTTGTATATTACCTGTAGATATTGTAACCCAATGAAATAAAGTTGATTTTTCTGTTTTTTGAAAGCTGTGTGATAATGATTGCTTAGTTGGCTTAAGACTGCTTATACCAAGGCTTATATTTGTGTTGAACCTGGTGAGCCTGCCCAAGAAAGAGTCCAAGTTGAAAATAAGCCAGACAATAAGGTCAATAAGCTGCAATTAAGTCAAGTTCAGAGCGAGGCTTGACTTAATCCAAGCAGGGTCAGGCTTAGCAACATCTGGCTTAATGTTGCTTAAAACTGCTGTCAAGTCATATTAAGCACTGTTAAGGACCATTAAGAAAAATCAACATTTTCCTGATGTACTCGAATCGGATCGTCACAACCCAAGACGCCTAAGTCAGGCAAACGTCCGTGGTAGACGTTACATTAAGACCAAGATCCCAATCGTGGCCAATCCGAGAACAACAAGAGATTATTGGGTGCCCTTCAGGCCCTACTACATCGAAAGACGAGGAGAACGCAATGTACCAAAACGATACTTAGAAACAGCGTTTTGGAAAGACGACGCAGAGGACCCAGGCTACGTCACCTACTACATTGACAGAAAAGGAGCTACTCAGATCATCGCAGTAGAATTCAACTTCGAGAACACCTGCTGGACCGAGATACGCTGGAACGACCTCAATAACAAATACGAAGTCATCAGACCAGCTAGCAAAAGCCTCAACCTTGACATCCTACAAAGCAACATAGTAACAAGAGACCAGTGGGGATTAAGAGACGGAGAAGAAGAAGAACCCGCTCGCTCCCCAACACCCAAAACACCAGCACCATCCCCATCTCTCGCCAGCAACCCCAAAGAAATCCGCATCATCCAAAACCTCGAGGAAGAAGCACACTTGGAGCTAATTGCTGAGTCCATCCCTACTATGTCAGGGACTATCACACAAGTCGCGGCTAGAACCGCATTATTTGCACAACCCACCCCCCGAAGGGAAGAAGGAGGACCACCACCCGGAGGAGACCCCGGGGACCACGGTAATGGAGGCCATGGAGACGACGAAGATAACGAAAACCTCGTACCGCCGAACCCCGGCAATTCCCTGCCCGAAACTGACAAGTTCCTCGGAAAGGAGCCGAGAACATTCACAGGAAATCGCGACGAGGCAGAACCATTCCTGTCCCAATGGAGGCGATTCGCAGGAGTCAACGCCGCAAACCGCAGCATGAGGGTCCCATATATCAAGGCAATGATGTTCCTCACTTACATACAGGGACCACTCGTCGACGAATGGGCCACTGAAACCACGAAATGGCTCGACTTGCAACCTAACAAGACCGATGAATGGCTATGAAACGGAGTAGAGCTAGCCTTCAAAGGACAGTTCTGAAACAATATGGAACAAGATCGTGCAAGAGTAGAACTGGACCGAGGCTTCAAGATGACGGGGACAGACATTGACAGCTATGTCACTAAATTCGAAAAACTAGTTCGACAGGCTAAATACCGCCTAGACGAACCACTAGTCCTCGACAAGTTCACCAGAGGAGTTCCCCACGACCTATATCGCAATGCCTACCAGTTCCACAGCCCTACCAACTACCAGCAGTGGAAGAACGCGCTCATAGAGCAGCAGAAAAGGTATCTCCACGTAAAAGCAAGAGTCGACGGCTTTGGGAGGCTACCCCAACAACAACAGCAGCGACCCCGCCAGAACCAACCCGCTCGATTCCAACCGCCCCAGCGACAACAAGGATGGCAGCAATATCGAAACCATCCTGATGCCATGGACACAACCCCAGGAAGGATCCGCGCTCGCCTCGCGGGATCAGAAGACGCAGACCCGCATAACGCTATGCAGTGGAGGAACGCCACCCAAGGTGCCCCTCCCTATGCGCCAAGGGGAGGCTTTATCAACCGCGGAAGAGGAGGCGGACGAGGGGTGATAAACACAAGGGACGTAACATGTTACAACTGCAACCAGAAGGGGCACTTCTCACGAGATTGTAGCCAACCAAGGAAGGCATACCAAGGCCGAGGGGCCTACATCGAAGAAGTCCCCACAGCCCCTCAAAGCGTAACCGAAGAACCCCTCATTGACCTGGACGAACCAGTCCACGCCAACAGAGGAGCCTCCCAGTCCAACATAGAAGATATCATGGGGAGAATTGCATCGCTACCGGAGGAAGAAAAGGAGATGTTCGTAAAGGATATGATGGGGAGGCAGGATTTTCAGAGCGCCTGAACCCAACGGCCTGGGTGAGGGCTTCAAATTGTAACTCGTCGTTCATAACGCGCTATCGATCTATGCATGTCCCAGTTTCGATACGCACGAGTAACTTCAAGGCCGAAAGAAAAGCATTAGTGGACTCCGGAGCCACTCACAACTTCATACATCTGGAATTCGTCAAGAAAATGGGTCTAGGAACCCAGGAGTTAGAAGCCCCCTGCAATATTTGGAATATTGATGGGACTCACAACCAAGGAGGGAAAATCACCCACTTCGTCGCCCTTAACGTACAAACTGACGGAAAGCTCAAGGATATCCAGTTCCTAGTCACCAATGTCGGTGGCGAAGATCTCATACTAGGATACCCATGGCTCGCCACCTTCCAACCAAGTATACACTGGGCAACCGCGACCATGGATACCAAGCAGTACCCAATCATCATACAGACGGTCAATCCGAAGAAATCGTTCGACCTTAAAGCAGCCACCGCAGAAATCCGACGAATCGTCACCAAAATAGACGAAGAGAACAAAAACAGCATCGTGCGGGAGCTGGAAGAGGACGAATCGATACACGTACGGACCACGGCAACAGAACTAGCCATATCGGCACAACAATACACGAAGGAGACAGAAATTCCACAGGAATACAAACGTCACGCCAAGGTGTTCAGCGAAGAAGAGTCTCAACGCTTTCCCCCTTCTAGGCCCTGGGACCATGAGATCGAACTCAAACCAGATGCACCCGACTCCATCAACTGCAAAATCTACCCTCTTAATCAAACAGAGGACAAAGCATTAGACGAATTCCTCGACGAACAACTCGCTAAAGGGTATATACGACCCTCTAAATCGCCGTACGCATCCCCATTTTTCTTTGTCAAAAAGAAGGACGGAAAACTATGCCCCGTACAGGATTATCGCGAACTCAACAAATGGACCATACGCAACCAATACCCCCTCCCGCTCATACCCGAACTAATCGCAGACCTCAGCGGAGGCTGGATATTCTCCAAGTTCGACGTCCGATGGGGTTATTGCAATATTCGTATCAAACTGGGGCACGAACACAAAGCGGCCTTCAAAACCAAACGGGGATTCTTCGAACCCTGGGTTATGTACTTTGGCATGACAAACTCCCCGTCTACCTTCCAGGCCATGATGAACCACATATGCAAACCCCTCATCGAGTACCACGAGACAAAAGGGACCATTATTCGAGTCTACATGGACGACATCGGTATCGCTACTTCAACCACCGAGCAGGCACATACAGACGCCATACACGACCTATTGGACCTACTGGAACAACACGACATCTGTAAAGTGGGACCTGTCAAAAGCTGTCACCGACCGGTCCTGACCGGTCGGTGACAGCTTTTGACAGGTCCCACTTTACAGATGGACCTCTACCTCAAACCGGAGAAATGCACCTTCCACTCCTCGTCCCTCGATTACCTGGGGGTGAATCATTGAAAAGGGGGTGATTCGCATGGACCCCGTCAAAGTTTCGGGAATACGAGACTGGCCAGTCCCCAAAACCGTAAAACAGGTGCGATCCTTCCTAGGTTTTTGCAACTTCTACCGCGCTTTCATCCGAAACTTTGCAACACATGCACGACCACTCAACAGACTAACACGGAAGACACCGATTGGCAATGGGGAACGGAACAACAACAAGCGTTCGACAAACTCAAGATCATAGTCACCGAAGAACCTGTACTCAAACACCCGGAATTAGACACACCATTCGAACTAGAGGTAGACGCGTCAGGATACGCAGTCGGAGCAGTACTCCTCCAACGCGCAATAAACAACAAACGACACCCTATCGCCTACTACTCCAGCACCCTTAACGAAGCAGAAAGAAACTATGACATATACGACCTAGAACTCTTAGCCATCGTCAAGGCATTACGGAACTGGAGGCAATACCTAGCAGGATCCCCGCATAAGATCAAAGTATTCTCTGATCATATGAACCTACAGTACTGGAGATCCCCGCAAAAGATCAGCAGACGGGTAGCCAGGGAAGTACTCGAACTCTCTGAATACGACATAGAGATTCACCACATCAAGGGGACAGCAAATGGACGAGCAGATGCCCTGTCTAGACGACCCGACTACGACCAAGGGGAGCATGATAACGAACAAGTCACAGTCCTACCAGACCACGTCTTCGTAAGAGCAGCAGAAATCGATACCACAGACAACCCCGTTCGCACTCAAACCACTGTCGACGTCCTCGAAATGCAAACAACCAATCCCGTCTACGTCCAAGACGAAGAAGCAATTCGGAAATGGGTCGACCCGCATCGATTAAAGAAGATCGAGGGAACCTGGTATAAGGAAGGACGTCGCGTAGTCACTGGGGACCAACACGAAAGGCGACACATTATACAAGCTCATCACGACCCCCCAGTCCATGGACATCCCAGAATAAGCCGAACCATCCAAATGGTCGAGAGATATTACTGGTGGCCGGGGTTAAGACAAGAAGCACAGGATTACGTCAAGGGTTGCGCGAACTGTCAACGGATCAAGGTCAATAACCGACCACACGCGCCCTCTACAGCCGATCTACCCAAGACAGGAAGCAGCCCGTTCGAGACCATCGCGCTAGACTTCATCACCAAACTTCCCGTCCGACGACTGTGACTCGATACTGACAGTAACAGACCACGACTGTTCAAAAGCGGCAATATATTCACCATGCCAAGAAAGAAATAAGCGCAGAGGGAACCGCAGCCCTGTATGTAACCCACGTCTTCTCCCGATTCGGATTACCGGCGCGCATCATCAGTGACAGGGACCCGCGCTTCGCATCCAAGTTCACCCTGTGAACTATGCCGGATCTTAGGGATAGAACAGAACATCTCAACGGCTTATCACCGCGGACAGACGGACAATCAGAACACACAATCAGTGGCTAGAACAGTACCTGCGCTTCTGGGTCAACGAGAGACAAGACGATGGACACACTACCTACCAATGGCGGAATTCACGCACAACAACTGGCCCAATGAAACACGAGATCCTCTCCCTTCAACATCTCATGGGGTATAACCCTCGCGCTGACTGGACGGAAGACACCCTCCCCTATTCCAACAGGTGGCGCTACGTCTAGAACAATTCAGAAAGGCTAGAGTGCGCGCCCAGGAACTGATGATCAAAGGCAGCAGGGGTGATCAAACATAAAGATACGCCCAATACCAGATAGGCGACCTCGTGTGGCTCGAAGGGCGCCACCTCCGGACCAACCCAGCCAACCGCAAGCTTGCGCCCAGGAGACATGGCCGTTTAAGGTCACACAGGTGATGTCCGCAGTCAACTATCGCCTAGAACTTCCCACGCAGTGGAGCATCCATACCCAGTGTTCCACACGGACCTTCTGACTCCTTATCGCGAA
>JAKELI010000727.1:0-22109 GCA_021525025.1 Lactarius hengduanensis
CAAAATTACCCCGGGGTTACCCCTGGTAATCCCTAGTTGCGATCGGACTCATCGGTACAGACAGCGGACTCGTGGGGTTCTGACTATCCTAGTATTAGTCAGGGACAGTCGCCTCAGTCAGCCTTGTTATCACATGCCTCGTAGTACGGACTTGACTCACACCTAGGACAGTCGTAGTAGGGTTCGAGCTATTATCGCTACTGGGTACCTTACGTTCAGGAGGAGCTTCAAAGCTCCTCGTCAATTGTATATCAGACTCACAGTACGAAGACCAAGCTCCTTAGCTTGGTCTTCTTGAATCATCAGTCTCAATCTTCTCGTCTCCTCTCTGTCCATTTCGACGTTCCCTTGTGCAGATACAAGGAAGGATCGTGTGGTGACCAAGCACCCCGTATCAGTAAAGCATCTTGTGACTCTGATAGTCCGAGTATCTGCTAAGTCGTCTTCACTATACTCGACTTCCATATCCTCGTTCTTTGTCTAGCCTGCGTTGGCCATGCTCTACACATTGCCCTAGCTGTTGCCTACGGGATACTGAAGACACACGAAGCAAGCCACTCTGTCAACGCTCAAGTCGAGCATCGTTAGGACGGGCCTAACGCAACATTAAGACCAAGCTAACCCTACACTTAACACAGTGGCGCCCACAACCGCCGATCGGTGGGGCTGGAATCAAGTCCTCGCATATACTATCGAACAAAGAGGAGAACAGAACGTCCCCACGCGCTATCTTAAAGCTGCTAGGTGGAGGACGCACTGAGGAGAGACAGGATACTTTGTCAATTTCCCCAATCGACCAAGTCGCTACTACCCAGTTGAGTTCAACTTCGAACATACTTGCTGGTGCATACTCGCAACAAACGACGCAGGCACACGGACGGTCGTCCGACCCACTTCACATGAATATCGGTGTGACATCCTAGAGAGCGAGGTGGTACCCGCTGCCAGACTAGGACCCATTGATGGAGCAATCCCCGTGAGCACAATGGAGGAAGAAGAATCGGGGTCAGAACGAAGCACCGACGAGTCGGAAAAAGATCACCTCTCACAAGTAAACGCGGAAGAACAGGAAGAACTCACGAACCTAGCCAACCGAGCGGCAGGTATCACGCTTGACGAAGCACCACAAGCTGAGCATATAACCGTCCATCCACTAGATGAGATGACAACCACACAGCTAGAACCAATGTTCGCGCTACAAATGGATCCGGTACAGCAACCACACGACGGGATCCCTGAGGACCTCCTCCCCATTGACCCAAGCACAGGACATCGCATGAACGCAGACGACGCGGCTCTCATGCGAGCAATAGGACCCGACGAGCCGGACCCCCCGGGAGAAGGTCCACCAGGAAGAGGCCCAGGAAGAGGCTATCCACATGGAGGAGGAGGGCACGGAGGTGGAGCACCCGGAGGAGGAGCACCCGGCGGCGGAGGGGGACCACCAGGAGGAGGTGGCTTCCCAGGAGTAGCCCCTGCTGGAAACCCACACCATCAAACTGACAAACTCATGGGCAACCCACCGGTCATTTTTAACGGTGATCGCACCAAAGCTCTGCAGTTCAGAGCACAATGGAACCTCTATCAGGGAGTCAACAGCACGAGCTACGTTATGACCAACTACTATCGCCGTTCACTTCTCTTTCTCGGTTATATCCAGGGAGACCTGGTCAACGAATGGGTCATGTACATGACTGACTGGCTTATGCACCAAAAGGAGGCAGGATTCCCTGAACATACTTGACGCTTCTGGGAAGAAACTCTCCGTGCCTTCACCAGGAGGTTCTCAAACACCATGGAGAAGGAGCAGGCGCAGGCCGAGCTGTGCAAGGGTTTCCACATGAAGGACTAGTGCATAGCGTGGGTAACCCAAGGGTGACAAGACCTCTACCCGCACCCACACCCACCAAAAACCCGTACCCGGGCTCATGGGTATGGGTTCCCACAGCCGCGGGTATGGGTTCCCCTATGGGTTCCCACAGCCGCGGGTATGGGTTCCCACAGCCGCGGGTATGGGTTCCCACAGCCGCGGGCGGGTATGGGTTCCCACAGCCGCGGGTATGGGTTCCCACAGCCTGCGGGGTATGGGTTCCCACAGCCGCGGTATGGGTTCCCACAGCCGCGGGTATGGGTCCCCGGCGGGTCGCGCGGGTACGGAAAACCCGCGCGGGTTGGCCCCACGGGTCGGCATGTGACTGTGCTGTTGAGCAGCTCTCAACCTCCTTGCCAGTAGTTTCATTCATACTACTTATATTATTACTTGAATACATGATTGTTACTAGTACTGCCGCCGCCGTCATCGCGTCACCACCGTCATCTGTTGCATCGTCGCTGTCGTCGTCGCGGTTGTCGCAGCATTGTCGCGGTTGTCATAGCTGTTTTCGCGGTGGTCGTCGCAGTTGTCGTCCATCGCGGTTGTCGTCGCCGCTGTCGCTGTCGTCGCGGTTGTCGTCGCCGTCGTTGTTGCTGTTGTCGTCGCCGCCGTGTCGTCGTCGAGTCGGCGGAGTCGCTCGGAGTTGCGGCGCTGCCTCGCCGTCACTCCTGCTGCGGCTGGGTGCCGCCGCCGTCGTGTTTGGGACTTGTGTTGGTGTAGCACCGGCGGTTGGTATCTTGGTCATGTGGTTGGCACATCTGTAAAGTGGGACCTGTCAAAAGCTGTCGCCGACCAGTCCTGACCGGTCGGCGACAGCTTTTGACAGGTCCCACTTTACAGATGCAGCGTATGTGCACGCGGGGTTTGCCGTTGATGCTTGATGCTTCCCAGGCCGGGTGATGCCGGTTTTGTTCTGTTTCTGTTTGCCTTGCTTAGTCACCCTATCACAGCACTTCCCCGATGCGCAGCCCCGAGCTCCGACAGCAGCAAGACAACAACAACAACAACAACGATGAAGACAACAGCGATGGCGACAACGACAACAACGACAACGCCAGCGCGACACAACATGCAACACTGGCACAACGACTTCAAGTTGGACGGCCACAAACCGCCACCGCCACCGCCACCGCTGACGCCGACGCCCTGCCATCGACGGCAATAGCGACACCGACAACAACGATGGTGTCAACGGCGACTCGGGACAATGCGATACGACAAAAACACGACACGACGACTCGGACGCGATGGCGGGCTCTGCGACGGCGGGCTCTGCGACGGGCATTGGCATTCTCATGAAGATTAGTAGTAGTAACTAGCTAGTAGTAGTAGCTAGTATATGCGCATGTGTATGTAGGTCTAGTGAATATATGTCGTAGCATACTCGAAAAAACCCGCGAAACCCACACAGTGGGTACGGGTCTGGCGCGGGTACCGTGTGACCGACCCATACCCGTACCCGGTATGCCGGGTAGCGCTTACCCGCACGGGTTTGTAAACCCATGCTATGCACTATGAAGGACGGGGACATTGACAGCTATGTGGCCACCTTCGAATGACTCGCCCGCCAGGCTGATTACCATCTGGACGCCCCTCAAACGTTGGACCTATTCACCGTGGGACTGCCTAGGACGCTGTTCACCAAGGTCTACGAACAATATGAACCCGCCACCTTCGAAGCATGGAAGCAGGCGGCGATGAAGAAGCAACAGCAGTACATGCACCTACAGGCACGTCTTACCTCGATTAAAATGACCACTCCAAAGACTACCCCGCGTCCTAGCCCCTGGGGAGCCCCTCAAAGCGGATGGGCACCTAGGAACCTTCCCCATCACCAGAACCCCAACGCCATGGACACCTCTGCAGACCAAACACGGGCCCGGGGGGCAGAAGCTGAGGACACCCAGGGAAGGCTCGCCAGAGCAGAGTTCATACTTGGCGGTCAACAGAGACCGCCCTATCCGCCCAGAGGAGGACCAAGGACGCGAGGCAGAGGAAGAGGGCTTCCCCGAGACGCAAGGGAAGTGATCTGCTATACCTGTAACCAAAAAGGACATTTCAGTCGCTTCTGCCCACAGCAGCGCAACAACACACAAGGTAGCAGCAGCCGAGGGTCGGAGACGGACTACTACACCCAAGAGCCAAGGGTACAGGCACGCGCGGCAGTTACCCCGCAGCTAGGGATTACCACAGGTCGGCAAAACCCGTACGGGTTACGGGTACGGGTCATGCGGGTACGGGTCAGGGTAGCCATTCTCAGACCCGTGCCAAACCCGTACCCGTGGCACGGGTACCCGCGGGTAAGTTACAACTAACGACTCATTTCTTGCTTTCTAAATGTTCAGACTGCATTGGATCGTCTTGGTGTCTTAGCTGCCATACTGGACTCATTCCCACCAACAACATCCAAGACCCGAGTCGTGCCACATCGCCATCATCGGCCCATCGATCTCTCCCATGTTTTCCCCACCCCACCTCATCCCATCCCATCTATCCATGTGCAATCTCTCTCTCTCTCGTCAAGTCTCATCATTCATTAGTATCTCGCCCAGGACGACAACGAGGCGCATTTTCATCTCACAAACATAGACCGGCCGCGCGTTCCCACGTCTCGTGCTGTATCTGTTCGACATGCCCATATTGGTGGCAATGTAACTAGATGTCCATTTTATTCAGGTCATCTCCTCTCCTCTCACACTCTTCTAGCACTACAGGTGGCCCATCTACGCTTCTCACCCTCGCCTCAACTCTACCTCATTATTATTTGGTCTTGGCATTCTCACGTCGCTTTATGATCACAATTCTCCCTTTGAACAGCTTCATACACCCTCCTTTTGCACATCCTTCGACGCCGAGAGCAGCTCTATAGTCAGGTGGGAGGTCGCCGTCGGAGACGCCAAGCTGTCGCCTCACCATGTGTTGTGCAGCAGGGCTGGCGCCGCGTAGCACTGGATACGACGATCCAAGTGGTTCTTATTCGGTCTCATATGCTGCGGCCTTTGTTTGAGACGCTAAGTTCTCGTTTTTGTATTCACTATGTTTTCTACTGACTCAATTGTCGTCCTTTTTTTGGCCTTAACATAAGGTCCTGGCCGCTCAACAAAGCCACATGACGAGGCGACCACGACCGTGCCGGCGGTCTGTGTTGACCCATGACATGACCACGACGGCAATGAGGCGACGGCGACGGCGATGACAGGCAGTTGTGACGACGACCGCCGACCACGATGACACGTGAATACGACAACGATCACGCCGACGAGGCGACCTCTTCGACCCCTTCGACAAGCGATCACAATGACCACGGCGGCCAGGCGACCACGACGAGGCAACTACGACGATGATGACAACGACGGGGGTTACCCGTGGTAATCCCTGGCTTCACCTCTCCCTCATTATTATTCGGTCTCGGCATTCAAGTGTATGCTGCAGCTTCTGAGATGCTAAGTTTTTGTTCTTATATTCACTACGTTTTCTACCGACTTAATTGTTGTACTTGTTTTTTGGCCTTAGCATAGGGCCCTGACCGTTCAACACAGCCACATGACGACGCGGTGACGATGACTGTGACGACAGGGCAATCACGACGACATCGACCGTGACCGCCGACTGCAACAACAGACATGTCAACGATCACGCCGACGAGGCGGCCTCTTCAACTCCTTCGACGAGGCGACCACGGCGACTACGACGGCAGCGGGGTACGATTACGGCCACACCGACAAGGTGACTACAATGGGTGACTACAACGGCAATGGGTGACCACAAGGAGATGGTGCAACCACGAGAGAATGACAGTGGCAATCACCCTGAGGTGACAGATGATTATGGCAATGGTGGGGCGATGGCGACTGCGGAGGCGGCGGAGGCCTCGTCTGCTGCAGCTGCAGAGGCAACGACAACGCAACGTGACAGCGATGAGGCCCTACAATGACCATAGGGCAGCGACATACACGGTTATTAGTACTAGTGGTATCTGTTTGTATCTAATATTGTAAATACTCCATTGTCACCGCATGCAATGGGCCAATGGCCTCAAGAATGGCCTCTATACCCCTGCGGGTACGGGTAACCCGCCAAACCCGCAAGTACCCACCAAACCCGTGAATACCCGTACCCATATGCGCGGGTACCTGTACCTGTGGTCGCGGGTACGGGTTTTGACGGGTATGGGTACGGGTAAGGCTGAAGTGACACGGGGGTTACCCGTGGTAATCCCTACCCGCAGCAACAGGCCCAAGACTGGCTCCAGGGAGTGGCTGGTGTGCTGGACGAAGTAAAGGACCTCGTCCTCCAAGAATTGTGGGGGAAAGAGGGTTTTCCAAACGCCTGAACCCGACGGCCTGGGTGAGGGTGCTCCGTTGTAACTCTGTAATAATCACACGCTTCCGATCGTTGAGAATTCCAGTTTCCGTTCGAACAAGTTACAACATGGCCGAAGTAAAAGCACTGGTGGACTCGGGGGCCACAGACAGCTTCATCAAACCTGCATTTGCAAAGCGAATGGGGATTGGTCTCAAGGAACTAGAGACCCCCAAAAAGATATGGAACATCGATAACTCCGAAAATAAAGCCGGACTAATCACACACTGTGCAGACCTCGATGTCCAAACAAAAGGAACCCACAAGACGATGAGATTCCTGCTCACAGACATAGGGAATGAAGATGTCATCCTCGGCTACCCTTGGCTGGCGGCCTACGAGCCGCAGATCACCTGGCAGCACGCAGTCATCAAAGAGGACGCCTATCCCGTCATCCTCCAAACCATGCACCCCATGGACCGAGGGGTGACCATCGTGTTTGCCCCGACAGAGGAGTTCACAGACGAAGAGAAGCGCAGTGCGATACAGGAGCTCACCGAGGAGTGGAATGTGGTCAAAGCACGCAACACCTCTACTGACCTAGCCATCGAGGCAGGACAATTCACGACTGCCACGGTGATCCCAGAAGAATACACGGACTTCGCAACGGTGTTTAGTGAAGAAGAATCACACCGTTTCCCACCCTCGCGACCATGGGACCACGCCATCGAGTTCAAGAAGGACGCCCCAGATGTTATCGACTGCAAGATCTACCCCATGTCGCGCGATGAAGACGTCGCCCTCTGGAAGTTCCTGGACGAACAACTTGAAAAGGGGTACATCCGACCGTCAAAGTCCCCTTACGCATCGCCCTTCTTCTTTGTCAAGAAAAAGGACGGAAAGCTGCGACCGGTCCAAGACTACCAGAAGATCAACTCATTCACTGTGCGTAATCAGTACCCCCTTCCGCTGATCCAAGAACTTATCACGGACTTGGGCAACGTGGACATCTATACCAAACTCAACGCCCGCTGGGGGTATAACAACGTCTGCATCAAGGAGGGTGACGAAGAGAAAGCTGTGTTCAAAACACATCATGGGTTCTTCGAACCACTGGTCATGTACTTTGGCCTTACTAACTCGCCGGCCACCTTCCAAGAAATGATGGACTACCTCTGTGGCCCTACCATCCTCAAGCACGAGCCACTGGGCACCACCATCCGGGTGTACATGGACGACATCGGCATCGCCTCTCAGAACGGCCGAGCGGGCCACATCGCAGCCGTATGTGGCATACTCCAGATTGCCAAAGACAAAGACTTGTACTTCAAGCCAGAGAAGTGCATCTTCAGCGCTCTGGCGATCGATTACCTGGGGGTAATCCTTGAAAAGGGGGTGACTCGCATGGACCCCATCAAGGTTGCCGGCATCCGCAACTGGCCAACACCCACGACGGTCGAACAGGTGCGATCTTTTCTCAGCTTTTGCAACTTCTATCGCCTCTTCATCCAAGGATTTGCCACACACACTCGACCACTGAACAGATTAACGTGGAAGGACACAGAATGGCAGTGGGGGCAAGAGGAAGACGCCGCCTTCACAACGCTCAAAGATCTGGTAACAACCGAACCAGTACTAGCCCAACCAGACCTCACAAAGCAGTTCGAGCTGGAAGTGGATGCATCAGGGTTAGCGGTGGGTGCCATACTCCTACAACGAAAAGAGGACGGCAAACTACACCCCTTAGGCTTAGGATACTATTCCGCAATGCTCAATGAGGCGGAACGAAACTACGACATCTATGACCTCGAGCTGCTGGCCATCATCAAAGCCTTCTGCCATTGGCGACCCCTACTGGCAGGCTCCCCACACAGGACTAAAGTATTCTCCGACCACCTCAACCTGCAGTACTGGCGGTCCCCACAGAGGATAAGCAGACACATCGCACGGGAAGTACTAGAACTGTCCGAGTATGACTTCGAAATTCACCACATCAAAGGCACAGCGAATGGAAGGGCAGACGCACTGTCACGAAGACCAGACTACGACCAAGGAGACAACGACAACAGGGATGTAGTGGTCTTACCCGACGCACTCTTTGTATGAGCCACGCAAATTGAGACAGTCATGCCGACCACCCTGACGATAGGGCCCGAAGACATGGAACGACCGGATGCGATGTATCGCCAGGATGAGGACTATCTCTGCCCCTGGATAGACGCACACCGGCTGAAAAAGATCGAGGGCACATGGTACAAAGACGGAAGACGAGTGGTGACGGGCGGGCTGTATGACAAGAGAAGTATCATCTCTGCTCATCATACGCCACCAGTTTACGGACACCCAGGCATCAACAAGACTTTGCAACTGGTGGCACGCTCCTACTGGTGGCCAAACCTCATACACGACGTATTGGACTACGTCAAGGGATGTGCTGAGTGCCAGAGACACAAGGTGAACAACCGACCAACCCGAGCACCACTGTCACCAATCTACCCAAACCCCAAGGCACTTCCCTTCGAGACCATTGCACTTGACTTCATCACCAAACTGCCCAGGTCACAAGGATTCGACTCGATCCTCACTATCATGGACCACAACTGCACGAAGGCAGCAGTCTTCATCCCTTGTCAGGAAGAGATCACTGCAGAAGGAACCGCCGCTCTATATGCTAAGCACGTCTTTCTGCGCTTCGGACTCCCTTCCAAGGTGATCAGCGACAGAGACCCACGCTTCGTGTCCAAGTTCACACGGGAATTATGCAAACTTTTGGGGATATCACAGAATGTCTCCACAGCCTACACCAGGAAAAACCTCCTGCGCTAGCGAGAGATAATAAGCGTTAATTTATTGAAATTATCGATATTATCTTGATTATCATATATTATGTTGCCCCCCCATAATTTATATCTAATCTTGTGATAATCTTGTGATAATTTGCGATAATGGGCAGATATTTTCGACTAATTTATCGATAATTTATCTTTGGATTATCACAATTATCAAACATCCAAATTTTCAAATTTCGTGGATTATTCAAATTAGATAATGCGTTGATAATGTAAAGATAATGCGCTGATACTGTAGTGATGCAAAGAACGGGCACACTGCATGCGCAAGTGGACAAAAACAAAAATAGTGAGAAAAGAGGGGAATCAGGGGGTATTTGGGAATCATGGTTGACTGTTAAAGGTGTGTCAGTTTGTTGAAATTGCTGGTGGGTATGCTCGGTGTCTCAGCCGTCAAAATCACTTCTGCCACTGTCGGCCTTGTTCCCCTCAAATCGTCAAGTTCGTGTCAGTGTTGTTGCGGCAAGTTGATAGGGTCTTGCACGCCGTGTTTGGATGGGGTCACGGCGGGGCTTGCGGGTCTGATATGCAAGTGGGTGTCGTGATGGATCTTGCGTGTCGTGATGGCGTAGTGTCAGTGCAGGTCTTGCACCGTGGCGGGATAATAGTGGTGGACTGGCAAAGGGTGGAGGTGGGGCCAACGTATGGCAAGGCAGGGACTTGCGAGGCTTGAAGCTTGAAGAGTGAGGCGCGGGATGCACTTCTTACTGTGCCGGAGAGATGGGATGTGAGTCAGCAGTGAGAAACGATATGAAACAAAACAAAACAAAAAACTTATTGTGATGTACTGGGCCGATACCCAACTTGTCACGATCGGACTTGTGGACGCTTACTGTATGGTGGTGGCTGCCTCAGTAAGTCGTAATTAGTCACGGACCTCGTATCAGTCAGCCGGAGTATCACATGTTTGTAGTGATACTCTGACTCATTCCCAGTAGTAGTCGTAGTAGGGTTCGAGCTACTTACGCTACTAGTCGTTTCGTTTTGGGAGGAGCTTTAAAGCTGCCTCATACCTGTATAAATAGCATGCGTCGAAGACCAGGAATCTCCATTCTGGTCTTCTTCAATAGCCATCACGTTTCCGCTCCTATTCCCCCTCTTGTGTGTCTGCTATCTCGTTCGCTTGTCTCTGGTAGAGCAAGTCGTCATCAACATACGCCTAGTGGAACTCGCCCTAGTGCTCCTTACGATCACGTGCATCTCGAGGCCGTGTATTCGTGTCACGTGACTATCAGGTCACTGAAACTCGCTAAGTCGTTAACGCCCTCTTACGGTCCAAGTCGGACTCACGCCAGTGGCGGCGTTACACAACTCGTCGTCAGCCACGCGTTCGTGACCATCGTGGTCATAGGCCTTGTGTGGCCGGTGTTGGTGTCGCCGGCGTCGTCGCCATCATCGTTGTTGCCGTCGTCCTCGTTGTTGCTGCTGTCGCCGTCACTGGTGGGGATTTGCACGCCGCGTTGGCGGTTGTGGGGTATTACGCCCGTTCCGTGTTTGGGTTGCATCATGACAGGGCTTGTGGGGCCGTAGGTTGGTGTGGTGGCGAGGTCTTGCGTGTCGCAACGACATGGCGTTGGGGCGGACGGGGCTTTCGTGTGGTGGGGTGATGGTGGTGGTGGTGGTGGTGGTAGTGCATAGCATGGGTTTACAAACCCGTGCGGGTAAGCGCTACCCAGCATACCGGGTACGGGTACGGGTCGGTCACACAGTACCCGCGCCAGACCCGTACCCACTGTGTGGGTTTCGTGGGTTTTTTCGAGTATGCTACGACATATATTCACTAGACCTACATACACATGTGCATATACTAGCTACTACTACAGTCGAAATTCTCATAACGCATAACGTGATTCACGTCCAAAACGTTATGCATTATCGAAAATATGCAAGACCACGGGTTTCCCACGGTCCGGGGATATCCGTGATGCTGTGTCTACGACAACGATGCACCAACATTGAGCCACCCATCCAGCCTCTGCTGGGTGCTCCTTTGTACATCCAATGCCCAGATTTGAGACTTGAATTTCCGCAACACCTTTGAGAGTTCATACCCTGCCTCAACCCCTGCACCAATACAGACTGACCCGAGAGTTTCACAAAGCTTTGCCATCTCCAACCGACCCATTTGAGGTGGTTGGCACTCCTCAATCTCGGAGTCATCCTCAACCGCTGCCTCCCCACTAACTCCTTTACGCACCATTTCAACAATATCGGCGTCACTCTCAAACCGATCCGGATTTTCGCCAATCTCCTGCTCGCCAGGAGGATTTACCAGGTCCTCAAAGCTCGGCAGTGGCCCAAAAATGCGTCGCCGAGCTTTGAGTTCGGCAACTGCATTCATCAGCTCAGTCTCCACCTCCTTGATTGGCCCATCCAAGTCGCCTGCTTCAACTGTGTCATTTTCGGCTATGGCCTTGAACTTTGCCAGTTCGTCGAGAGCTGCTTCAGTTGTCTCCGATCCGGTGATGGCGGCAAGAGCCTGTCGCCAGACTGAGTCCTGGTACATGTTACCATAGATCCTCCTCAGACTGTCTTCTGCTTCGGGTAAGGTTTTGCGGGATGTTGCGAGGTCTTCAAGGACATTCCAGGCTTTCAATGAAGCTTGACCGACCCCGCGTTCCCGATTGCGCATTGCGGGAATGCGTAGCATAATTGGATCACGCTGGATTCCCGTGTGATCCCAGCAGTGTTTGATTGTGGTTGGCTGAACAGCGTCCCAGGCCTCTTTCGCCATCAGCATGGCCTCGTGGATGTTAATGTTGAATATGTTCTCCTTCCCAATTGTGTCGAGTTCCAGAGCCCGCTGACAGAACAAGGCACGGTAATGAGCCTTGAAACAACGGATGATCCCAGCATCAAGTGGTTGGATGAAAGGGGTCAGATTGGGAGCGAAAAATTCCAGTCTGACGTTGGTTGGATTGTATTCGATATTGTGACCACTGAAATTGTCAATGAATAAAACGATCTTCCGATTCTGCAGGCGCATTATGATGTCAACTTCTCGGATGTACCTTTGGGTGGATAAACAAACGATCAAATCATATGGGGAAGGTCTCACTTGTCAAATAACAGGGATGTCATCCAGGCCGTCTTGTTGTGACAGTAATGAAACTTCTGTGATCCATCGGCGTTGCAGAGAAGGGCCAGTGTGATTCGGAATTTATTGACCTTCTTTCCACTGATGTGAACAGTTGCCAGCCCACGGTCAGGGACTGCAAACGGAAGCAGCGCCGTCTCATCGAGATTGAACCGATCCTTTGGTGCAAACTGAGCAAAAATCTCCCTCACTCTTTCTTGCTCAGCGACGACTGCTGCCTGGTCCACTGAGCCTGCTTCACCATGTTTTTTGGTCTCACGAATATGATATCTATTATCTCATAAGCCACAGATAAATCTCTGATTGATGAATCACATACGCTTTTTTGAATGAGGGCAACCACCCATCTCCTTTTATCCGAGCCTCCTCAGGCACTCCAAGCTCCTGCTCAAAAAACTCTCGTTTTGTGCACAACATTCTACCTGTAACAATCTCATTCTTGGCCTCCATCGACTTGACCCAGAGATAGAGGGCCTGATCCACATCAGGGCGTGTGACAATGCGTTCACGTCTGGTTGACACTGCATTCGGAAATGATGTTGCGTAAGCTTCGAGTTCTTCTCGCTTCTTGAGCTTTCGTGAGAGAGTCGCTTGGTTGAACTCAAGGGCGCCATCAGAAAGGGAGCGGAAATGATCACACACACTTGCTTGGGAGATGTTGGCATGGGTGTCAATGAATGTAAAAACTGTCAACCAGTCATTGACTGTGAGATTCTTGCGTTGACGGCTTTTGGCAGAGACGGCCGATGTGGCAGGTGCCTTCCGAGGTGCCTTAGGGCCTGGTTTTGAGGCATAGGGTTTGGGTTTCGCTCGGGCTTTCCGAGTGCGCTCCTGGGCCTGGGGTGCAGGCATGGTTGGTCAAACTCAGTTTGAAGCAAAGTGTGGGCAAACCCGGAAATGTGGTGACATTGAGGCACACTCAGGCATGCACTTGGCAGGCTCAATAATGCATTTTTGATAGTCGGTTGGTCATGCATTATGCATCATGCAATTTCACCCGGTTTTCCCTATGTATTCTATGATTCATAGCCTCAAGTCGATGCATTATCCAAATTATGCATTATTACATTATGCGCTATGAGAATTTCGACTGTACTAGCTAGTTACTACTACTAATCTTCATGAGAATGCCAATGCCCGTCGCAGAGCCCGCCGTCGCAGAGCCCGCCATCGCGTCCGAGTCGTCGTGTCGTGTTTTTGTCGTATCGCATTGTCCCGAGTCGCCGTTGACACCATCGTTGTTGTCGGTGTCGCTATTGCCGTCGATGGCAGGGCGTCGGCATCGGCGGTGGCGGTGGCGGTGGCGGTTTGTGGCCGTCCAACTTGAAGTCGTTGTGCCAGTGTTGCATGTTGTGTCGCGCTGGCGTTGTCGTTGTTGTCGTTGTCGCCATCGCTGTTGTCTTCATCGTTGTTGTTGTTGTTGTTGTCTTGCTGCTGTCGGAGCTCGGGGCTGCGCGTCGGGGAAGTGCTGTGATAGGGTGACTAAGCAAGGCGAACAGAAACAGAACAAAACCAGCATCACCCGGCCTGGGAAGCATCAAGCATCAACGGCAAACCCTGTGTGCACATACGCTGCCAACCACATGACCAAGATACCAACCGCCGGTGCTACACCTATGCAAGTCCCAAACACGACGGCGGCGGCACATCTGTAATTGCAGTAGGTGTTCAGAGCTGTTCGGAGCTGTTCGGAGTGTCCTTGAACAGCTCCGAACAGCTCTGAACACCTACTGCAATTACAGATGCACCCAGCCGCAGCAGGAGTGACGGCGAGGCAGCGCCGCAACTCCGAGCGACTCCGCCGACTCGACGACGACACGGCGGCGACGACAACAGCAACAACGACGGCGACAACAACAGCGATGACAGCGACAGCGGCGACGACAACCGCGATGGACGACAACTGCGACAACCACCGCGAAAACGGCTACGACAACCGCGACAACACTGCGACAACACTGCGACAACACTGCGACAACCACGACGACGACGGCGACGATGCAACAGATGACGGTGGTGACGCGATGACGGCGGCGGCAGTACTAGTAACAATCATGTATTCAAGTAATAATATAAGTAGTATGAATGAAACTACTGGCAAGGAGGTTGAGAGCTGCTCAACAGCACAGTCACATGCCGACCCGTGGGGCCAACCCGCGCGGGTTTTCCGTACCCGCGTGACCCACCGGGACCCATACCCGCGGCTGTGGGAACCCATACCCATGAGCCCGGGTACGGGTTTTTGGTGGGTGTGGGTGCGGGTAGAGGTCTTGTCACCCTTGGGTTACCCACGCTATGCACTAGGTGGTGGTGGACTTACATATGACGAGGGATGGAGGTGGTGGACACGAGCTGACGAGTGCGAGGCAGCCGCTGCGGTGATGTGGCTCTCCTCAGTGAAAAACAACGTGAAACAAAAACAAAAAACAAAAAAATTATGGATACCAAGGACATTGAATATCCCCACGCAGTTATTCGAGTGTGAAGTGTACACACACCACCTGCGTGATGTTCATGTCATCAATTTCGAAGAAGAATGAAGAAAAACCGACAGAGTCTGCGTTACAAGTCAACGAGGCAAACCTTTCCACGCCACATATTGAGCCTCCGCTCGACACCTTTTTTTGTCTAAGTCGTGCGGTCTAAGTCGTGCGTGTTTCAACGGATACTGACATCAATTCCAGGCCTTCCCACTGCCACTGGCCCACTGCACCCTACGACCAACATTTACTACTCATCTACTGGCCTCTGATGCCGGCGCCACCAGTGACGTCACGTCTTCAAGATTGGCTGTAAGTCTTTTGAACCCGTTCACCCAACCCACTGCTCCTTTCACCCAAGCTTTCACCAACACTCTGGCACAACACTTTCATCACCATCGCATGTGGACCCCAAGCTGCCACAATCATGACGACGGGTGGTGGCAGGGTGACACGGGAACGGCAGCCAGGTGGCAACGATCCTGACCGCGATGACCAGGACTACGACGAGGCAACCCCGACAACGGCAGCTAGGCAGCGACGACCCCAACCCCAACCCCAACAACTTGAATGGTGGCGGCGGCTGTGCGGGTACGATACCCACGACCATCACGGGCATGATGGCTACAGCGGAGGGCGGAGCTCTGAAACAACGACCGCAGCGACAACAATGGTAGCAGTGGAGGCGGCGATGACCCCGATGAAGCGACCGCAACAACGAGATCTGCAGCAGCAGCAGCAGCCGGGGTTGGCAACTGACCACGAACATCACAAAGAAACCCCGACTTGAACCCCGACCACAATGACAGCAGCAGCGGACGGCGGTGGCGGGATGGCAGTGGGCAGCGGGGATGGTAGGGATGGCAATAGCGATGCGATCATTTCCTTCTTACCTCAAGCTCATTCGTAGTTTATGTACTTAGTGTGTGTTTAGCTACAGTAACGTGCAAGCAAGCCCCGTCCCTCTCAAGCCAGGTAGCAAATCACTAGGATCAGTGACTGACGTACCTCAGATTTGATTTTTGTCGTCTTTCACTTCCCATTATCATGATTATCTTCCCATTATATTATCTCATAAGCGATTATGTGAATTAGTGCCAATAGGGGCTTTCAAAGTTGCCCTTATTCGTCTCATTACCTAACCATTTCGATACCATTTTTCAAATCATTAAGTCGGAAATGATATCAAAAAAGGGACAAATAATTTGATTTTTTAAGGATGGGTAGGGGCTCCTACTGTACATAATGCAATTATTTCTATTTCATTAAGGGGGGCTGCTAAAGAAACTGAGTTTCATTTTATTTTATGTAAGACAGCGAATATGATTACGTTTTATGAACTCCGAATCGGAACTAACAATCTGGTCTAGTGGAGATCGAAAAAAATTACCCCGCCAAAATGTTGCCAGGGGCTCCGAGGCACAAAAATAATTCATTATGGTTTCATTTTTGGCTTTTTTTTGGGGGGGGGTTTCAAAGTTGGACATTATTGGCCCATTTTTATTTTATTATTTTTCACATTAACATCGGATTTACACCAAAATTGGGCTTAATGGATGTTTTAATTGGTCTATTCAGGGACCCAAATAAGGGAACTTTGAAAGACCCTAATTACTAGCGATTATTGTCAATTACTAGTACGCCATTCGCATTATCCAAATTATTAATAATTTAGCGTGTCATTATCTCTCGCTAGCGCGGGAGGTTTTTCCTGATGTATCACCCCCAAACGGATGGACAGTCCGAACGGACCAACCAGTGGCTCGAACAATACCTCCGCTTCTGGACCAACGAGTGGCAAGATAACTGGGTGGCTTACCTCCCTATAGCGGAATTCACACACAACAATTGGCCCCATGAGACCACAAGGAAGTCTCCCTTCTATCTCCTGATGGGATACAATCCGCGCGCTGATTGGATTGACAGGCCATCGCCCATACCCCAGGTGGCGCTGAGAATAGATCAGTTCCAGGAGGCTAGAGCGCAGGCCAAAGCGCTCCTTATCAAGGCACAAAAGTCATGGGTCAAACACAAAGATACGCCCAAATACCAAGAAGGTGACCTTGTATGGTTGGAAGGGCGTCACCTGCGCACAAATCAGCCAACTGCCAAGCTTGCACCCAAGAGACACGGCCCCTTTCGGGTTACTCAGGTGATGTCCCCTGTCAATTACTGCCTTGAACTTCCCACACAATGGAGTATCCACTCGGTGTTCCACACCAATCTTCTCACCAGATATCATGAGACTGCGACACATGGGCCCAACTATCAGCGCCCACCTCTGGATCTGGTAGACGGCGAAGAAGAATACAAGGTCGAGAAGATTCTAGACTCACGGAGATTCGGGAGAACGCGGAAACTCCAATACCTTGTGAAATGGAAGGGATACCCCGACTCGGAGAATCAGTGGGTCGACCGGAGCGAAGTATTTGCCGACCAGGCCATCAAGGACTTTAAGGCGCTGAATCCCGGACAGGAAACACATATAAGAGGGCTTCACTACGAGCTAAGTCCCTCAGCAACTCCTGCTACTATCGTTTTAGTAGTAATGCAAAAAAGCACTTTTTATTTTCTGTAGCTCCAACAACACATCATAGCTACTTCAACTTGTACATACTATTAGAATAGGGGCTTTCAAAGTTGCCCTTATTTGTCTCATTACCTAACCATTATGATACCATTTTGCAAACCATTAAGTCGGAAATGATCTCAAAAAAGGGACAAATAATTTGATTTTTTAAGGATGGGAGGGGGCTCCTACTGTACATAACGCAATTATTTCTATTTTATTAAGGGGGGCCACTAAAGAAACTGAGTTTTATTTTATTTTATGTAAGACAGCAAATATGACTACATTTTATGAACTCCGAATCGGAACTAGTAATCTGGTCTAGTGGAGATCGAAAAAGATTTATGTTGCCAGGGGCTCCGAGGCACAAAAATAATTCATTATAGTTTCATTATTGGCTTTTTTTTGGGGGGGGGGTTTCAAAGTTGGACATTATTGGTCCATTTTTATTTTATTAATTTTCACATTAACATCATATTTACACCAAAATCGTGCTTAATGGACGTTATAATGGGTCCAATAAGGGACCAAAATAAGTTAACTTTGAAAGACCCTAATATTGAATATCCAATCCTTTGGCGATTTTTCCTTATTTTATTTTAGTTCCTGTGTTCGTACACCCACTTCTGCAAATATTTGTCACTCACTTGTCCCAAAATTCCGTAGCACCTTATAATCGATTCGTCTTATATCATCATTGTAAGGACCTTATAATAATATAAGAAAATGTTACATAATAAAATACAACCGTAATCGAACCATAAACCCCTATAATGGTCCATTTATAATGGCACCCAAAACATTATAATTTATATTAGCAAGCGTGGACATTATAAACCATTATAAACCCGTTCCGGAATTTTCCGACACTGCCTGGAAAAGTGAGATTTGATTCCACTTTTCGATCGTGTGCATCACATCCCCTCAAATTAGCCATAGGTGACCTAACTAATGTATTCTAACACCCTAGCCTGACAGGATTATGTGGCACCATCAGCATCGTTGGGATCTGGGGGTCAGGACCCCTACATTTTACGACCCCTCTGTTTCTTTTGTCATATTGTAGTCAAATGTTTCTTATGATCTTTCTATTTTCTTATGATCTCGTATCTACAGATGCTACTTCATTCACTGTATTTTTTTTGGGGCCAAGAAGACAATGGGAATGTGGTGATCTACTGCAATCTTTGAGATTTGCATTAGTCTGCTCGTTTGCATTACTACTAATACGATAGTACATCCTCTCAACCTGTCTACCTTCGCACCATGTCTTCCTGCTCGCTCCCGTCACAGTCCACCATCGACACCGTCGTTGAGGCCCTCGTCACCACCCACGGCCCCACGACCCGTGAGGACGCCATCGCCGTCCTCCGGTCCTTTCCCGACCCCACCACCGGAGGAATCGCCAACTCCCCCGGTGCGCAACCTCTCTCCACCGAGTACGACATCACGGAGGAAGAGGAGCGCGCCATACTCAACAGCGCGGCGGCAAATAGCAACATTCAACACCTTGACGGACACAGTGACGTTGAACCTGTCCAGGTACCACACAGAGTTCGGGCCCGTGCGGCCATGGAGAGAGGTCGTGAAGGAATGGAGGGACGAGCAGCTGAGGAGGGCGCAGCTGAGGCGGCAGGAGCTGGCGCATCGACGCCTGCTGATGCGGACTGGGGCCTGGCCGAGGATGCTGCCGATGACTACCCAGCTACGCACCCCCTCATTCGCTCCACCACAGACACTGACGACCCTTGCGAAACCCTGTACTCCCTCAACACCGATGGCTCCCCCATGTACAAGTGGGACCTCGGAGTCATGGGCCCCCTGGCCCATCAACCCATCATCAACATCAACACCCGAGTCCCCAGCGGCTTCAAGCTCAACGCTGGCACAGACTACATCCCGTTTCACATCGGCTCCCCCGACGGGGTTGAGCGCGAGGCCCGCTACGTCCAGGTGATCATGGGGCTGGACCCCTTGGTCGTGGGCATCATCGACGAGTTGGACAAGGTCTACGCCCGACCTCTCTACGCCGCCCCCTGCTTTAGCTATGGCGGGAAGCCCATGTATCCGGCCGCGGACATGGCCCTCTTCACCGAGGCCTTCGAGGATCGGGCGCACGTCGACCGCTGCCTTGATGCCATCCACGACCCCTCCCTCACAGCGGAGGTGCACCGCTACCGCACCACTGCACGCGAGGAGGAGTGTCTCAACCAGCGGATCGATGACCTCATCGCCGCCCTGGGGGAGGTCGCAGGGAAGGTAGCGGGTAGTTGTCGTCGGCTGGAGATGGCCAATGCGATGGAGCGCATCGAGGACGAGGCGGGACCATGGTGGACCATGAGCTGACAAAGAAGAAGACACGCAGGGGTAGGAAGACCGCACAGCAGCCGCAGAGGATGCGGATCAGGTACGAGGAGGAGGGCTTTGGAGCGTCGGGACGTTGCACCTAAAGAGGAGGTGATGTTGAGATCGGACTCATCGGTACGGACAGCGGACTCGTGGGGTTCTGACTATCCTAGTATTAGTCAGGGACAGTCGCCTCAGTCAGCCTTGTTATCACATGCCTCGTAGTACGGACTTGACTCACACCTAGGACAGTCGTAGTAGGGTTCGAGCTATTATCGCTACTGGGTACCTTACGTTCAGGAGGAGCTTCAAAGCTCCTCGTCAATTGTATATCAGACTCACAGTACGAAGACCAAGCTCCTTAGCTTGGTCTTCTTGAATCATCAGTCTCAATCTTCTTGTCTCCTCTCTGTCCGTTTCGACGTTCCCTTGTGCAGATACAAGGAAGGATCGTGTGGTGACCAAGCACCCCGTATCAGTAAAGCATCTTGTGACTCCGATAGTCCGAGTATCTGCTAAGTCGTCTTCACTATACTCGACTTCCATATCCTCGTTCTTTGTCTAGCCTGCGTCAGCCACGCTCTACACATTGCCCTAGCCATTGCCTATGGGATACTGAAGACACACGAAGCAAGCCACTCTGTCAACGCTCAAGTCGAGCATCGTTAGGACGGGCCTAACGCAACAGAGAGTGCAAGGGCGAATACAAGTCAAAGGAGAGTGGACCAAAGAGCGACGGTAATGAGTGATAGTAGCTTCCGTCATGGACGATGAGCGTGACCGAGGGTGAACAGCTGAGTTGGGCGGGACAGCGGTAACAAGTCGTGGTTGGTTGGAATGACCCAACGGTTACACCTTGGTCGACTGTGGGGTTCATCAGCAAATCTCCGTGAAAGTCATGACTCAATATGACGTATGACGATTATTATCACGGTTTAGTCGACATTATAATTACTAGTCTACTAGTGTAACATCTGTGGTACTTATATATCATCAATATGGTTTTTATAACATTTAAACTGCCATTATACCAAGATTTTACTTGTTATACTGTGGTCACAATGCTATTATAATGGAATATAATTTCTGACCACGCGACAATGTTCGGGTTGGCCATCGGGTCATCTCCACGTGGCTAGCTGCCATATTGGACCCATTGAGGCTTCCCACGACGTCGCACCACCTTTTTAGCCTCACATCAGAGTTGGTGAACCGAACCGTTATGGGACTCAACGTTCAACAACCGTGTCGGACACCTTGGGACTGGGGACAGCAGAGTACGTGCACGTCATCTGATCGGGATACTCCTCACGTTTTCGAAATCAGAAGACTCAAAGTACCCATACCGGCACCAGTACCACCACCAAGAGAGCGGGTGATCTGGAAAGCCTGTAGAGCATCCATATCCTCAGCCTCCTTTCGAACGACGTCAGGAACAGCGTCGACAAGTTCAGCGCCTTGAAACTTGCAACCCCCACCTACGGTGATCTTAACCACTTCATCTCCATTGTCACGTCTGGACTCACAATTTGTTTGCACTTCCCTGGTCAACTTAACTCTGACCTCCGGAAACTCGCCGTCAACATGGTGCCCTCTCGTCTGCACTTCTTCCTGACCGGTTTGGTGCCACTCACCACGTGGGGCACCCAACAGTACCGTCACAGTTCCCGGGCTCACTCAGCAAATGTTAGACACCAAGAACATGATGGCTGCCTGCGATCCTCGTCATGGTCGCTTCCTGACGGTGGCCGCTGTCTTCCGTGGCAAGGCGTCAATGAAAGAGGTGAGGAGCAAATGCAGAACTCGGCGTACATTGTTGAGTGGATCCCGAACAATGTGCTCACGGTGCGGTGTGACGGGCATCACTTATGGCCGTCATCAGGTCGCATGTGGCTCGCAGCCCGCATGGGGGAGTACCCCTAGCGAAAGTGTCATCACTGTTGTCACCCTTGTGGTAGCCCAGGAGTAGGCCATCGCCCGCACACTCCACAGCGGCGAGACGGCGAGCACGGCGGTGCCAAATAAGGTGCCTGGTGTAGCTCGTCGGCTTCAGCTGTTGCAGGTGTGCTGGTGCTGGTGAAAGCTGGTGGCCCAGTGCTGGGCCGCGTCATGCTCGCCTTCTTCCCAAGGCCCTTCGTGTTCTTCGTAATGCCATCATCTCAAGGCCCTTTGTGTGCACTGGTGAGGCTGTGGGGTGGATGCCGGTCACGAGCTCGTCGGCAAACGTATGGAAGTAGCATGGCATGCGCGCACGCTGCTCGAGTGGGAGGGGTGGGAGGAAGTGGGAGAACTTGCCCGTCCCATCCCTTTCCAGTCCAGCTGAAGAAGGTGGAAGGTGTTGCAGAGGTCCCGGAGGCCCGCGCGAGGGAGGTTAGTGCCAGAGTTGAGAAAGGATGTCGCGTCAGTAGTCATGAGCGTGGGGGGGAGAGATCGGAAGTGAGACACTCACGGGTCATGGTGCACCACCTCCTACACGCCGTCGACGGCCGTTCCTGGGAATGGTAGCCCTGCGACACATCCTTGTCCAACGAGGACGGTGAGTGCGACGTGGGGACCCTTCGATATCCATCGGTTCATCGCAATGGCACCCGCT
>JAKELI010000728.1:0-22075 GCA_021525025.1 Lactarius hengduanensis
ATTGTCATTCGAGGCCGCGAATTATAGGGTCCCACATCTTTCTAATATGTTCATTCCCTGGTGGTCTCTTCCACGGGACCGGGACCCAGGACTTCCACGTACCTCTAGTGTCGTCCCACCCTCCATGGGACCCAGAACTTCGACCACAATTTCACTGAGCAGCGGAACTGCAGCAGGAATCTCAGGAAGCCCACGCGTAGGTCGAGCACCTCCAGTGGGACTCCCTGCTCCACACGCCTCATAAGTGCGTCGTAGACGATGTGTCCAACGATCATCTACTAAGGCGTGTGCCACGACGAGCTCTGTCAGCGAAGGGAGCAGCGGGCTCTCACCTCCCCGATTTCCTCTAGCAACATCTTTATGAATCCCCATTCTGTAGATATCCCCAGTCGCATGCGCCGGAGCAGGGGCCACCTCGGCGCGCACTGAAGCCAAAATGATCCATTCTGGGGTCGTAATTCGAGCTGAGGGACAATTCGAGGTGTTCTGCAGTGAGCATCACGAGGCCGTCCAGGGGAAGGGCCGCCAGCGCCGCATCGAGGATCTCGATTTCGGACTCATACCACACATTGCTCGTGATGTAAAGCGTCACGCGTGGAGAGAGCGTCGCAGCGAGCAAGGTGGGAGGATCGTGCACTTCCACGTCGATATCGGGCACGGGCCACGCAAGGATGTTTACGCGGTTGCTGTGGCCGTGGATGAGCACGCTCTGCAGAGGCCCCGTGTCCTGGGGTCCGTGGGCATGTTGCGCGACATACGGAAGCATTCTTTCCACGTCGCCTCCATCCCTAAGACCAGAAAATGCTGTGACGCACAGCGAGGTGAGAGCCGGTAGGACGAGATGAGCGAGTGCGAGCCCACAATCCTCCGGAGAGGCGGAGACATCGAAGTATGTAAGGGAGGGAAGTGTGGTAGTGCGCTTGACGTCAAATGGAAAGGCAGAAGTGATCGGAGAAGCCGAGTGAAGGACAAGCGTCTTTAGTTGTGGTATTTCATCGAGAGCATCCAACCAAAATGAGAGTCTCGGTCTCGCACGCGCGGATAGTCTACTTATCTTGAGGTGATTGAGGCCTCTAAAGAGCGGTGACTTCCAACTGATGTCGCAGTACTTGAGCTGGAGGCGTGAGAGCCTAGGGGTCGAACCATCGAAAAGAGTGACAGGGACAGGGACGAATGGTTGGTCCTCTATTCTCCCCCGGTATTTCTTACCCGACAGTGAAAGGTATCGGAGAATTGGAGCGGGTGATACGAGTCCCTCGAGTACCCTTTCAAGACTGAAGGGTTGTGCGCTAATGGCAAGTTGGCATATGTGAGAGACACGCGGCTGGAGTTCTTTTTGGAATGTACTGAATCGGGCATCGTCCCAGTGATATTTGGGAACCCATGCCTCCAAATACAAGGGTGCAGACTTGGCCCGAACGAGCATCTCGGTCGCACCGGCCGGAGTGAGGGTGGTGAAATCGACGTGACTCCAGAAGAACGGATGGTTGAGTGCAACTTCGCGCCATCCATGACAGACATGGGCTACACTTAGCCACGATAAATGGCGGTCTGGCTCTCCACCTAGTAGAACTGTACCACTGGGAGGTAAGCGCAAAATGGAGAGTATTGCGGCGAAGAGCTCGGGAGGTAGAGACGAGATGGGTGCGAGTGCATTACGGCGTCGTCTCAAGGCTCGGAGTGATTCCTCCAAGGATCTAATTTGAGCATCGATGGCTCGACGTCGGTATTCCCGCGGATTTTCCTGGCTTAGGTTCATCAAAAAACTGAGCGGTGGTGCGATTAGCTGTTCTATGGTGACTAGTAGTTTGTGAGAGTAGACAAACGAGGCGGCACGTGCTCATCGTGCCATGTCGACCTCAACACCATTTTCGAGAAACAATCCACCTTGCGTCCTATCAAATAACTCTGCTACAAATCTATCCATTGGAAACATCCCATGCATCATCGAAAGCCCAACTCTGGCACTCTGCCTAAACAGCGGAACAGGCCACCAATGCAAACCGGAGTGGATCCAGCCACCAACGCAGACATCCTTACGGTTTTCTTTGTCGCGCTCGAATTATACCCAAGTGACAGTTGAACATAAAGGAGGCACTCTCAGATAAAAATCACGTCAGATAGGGATGGCTCTAGCTGGGGACTCAACGGCAGGATACTGTATGGAACGGGGAGTGAACCAGGTGCAGGTACGATGCCGCACGACCCCGCACCACGAACTAGTGCTGACTCCGTCCCACCCTCGCCTTGTCCTCACAAAATCTCCCCAAATCATCTTTTGTTGTACTCCCAACCTTTGCAATCCGCCATCCACCGTCCACTACTCATCGCATACTATTGGCTGCCCATCAAATACTGTTTTGCGACTCATAAACCGCCACTTGCCACACACTACCGACCATTCACCGAACATGTCCTGCTATTGGTCTTTCGCTGCCCTTTTTCATTTCGCACCAAATACTATTCTACTACCAACCCGGGTCTCCAAGAGAGGGCCTCTACTTGCTCCCCGTAGTCATCGGGATAGGTGTAGCATACCCGCACGGGTTATTAGGTGCAGGTACTGATGGGAAAGGTGCGTCAAGAGAGCTTCTCTTGTTCTTCCACATTCGTTCGGGCTGCCGCAACTTCGCAGCTCTCGAGTTCAGTTTCGACAAACATGATACCGAAGATCACGGTAAGAGCTCTGCTTTTTTCGCTTTGAATCCTGGATGATAGGCTGTAGACCCAGATCGATCACAGCGTCCACATAGGAGTCGTGACCATGAGGGCAGCAACTGGCGAAAGTCCTGAATCTTGTCGCGATTTGTACTCTCCACCGGCCCAAGCGCGAAACAGACAATCGGCAGGACCTGTGGCCTGGCCTGGCTCCGCGCCTGTAGTCCCGTCCCTTACCTTCACGGAAACGAAGGGGAATCGCGGTGCAGCGTGCGGGGGAGGGCATGGGGCCTTCTGCAGATGGCAGAGGCACGTCGAGGAGTCGTACGCTTGGTACGTAGTAGATACTACTGTTTATGCTGTTCGAATTGGGCTCGAGTTCGATCGAGCTCTACCCCAGGCGGTATAGGTGACGTCCGGGACGAGGCACGCGAAGAAGTCCGTATCGCCGACGAGCGCCCCGTGCACATGACCGTTCCCAATCCCGCCCTCCGCGCACAAACAGACGCACCGACGAGGCGCTCACCAGCGGCGCGGTGGGCGATTTTTGGCGGCCTTTTAAACACCTGAAATGGCGAGGTCGTTTCGGGGTCATACGAGAGCGGCGGACACGTCGTCGGACGCAGCGAGGGCTTCTCGAGCCTTGGCGATCGAGACCTCTGTGAGTTCGCGCAGCTGAGGTACGAGCTTGACGGATGGCAGTTCTGGGAATTGGGAATAGTGGCTAAGAGAGCTGAAGACGGGTGGTCGCGCTCGGAGCATGCTTGTCGTTGTAGTTTGCAATTCCAAGGCCAAGGCCGTGAAGTGGCTTCGGGACCAGCTTCGAATATAGCTTTGAGTTCCCACACTTTCGAACGATGGGCTCGCGTTGACCTGTTACAGTATTTACAAGCCTCGCACTCGTAATACCTAGAGCGCGTAGTACGTCTCGTCGTAACCATGTAAGTCGGCTAGGCTGTCTCGAAAGGAAATACAGATCCGTCGTAGTATTCATCCTACTATTCGTCACCATCTGTATCTGAATCGTCTTCTGCTCCAGAATTGTCATCTTCGAGGCCACGGATTATAGGGTCCCACATATTGCTAATGCGTTCATATTCCCTGGTGGTCTCCTCCACGGGACCGGGACCCACGACCTTCCTCACCCTACTTTGGTCCCGTTCATTCATGGGGCGCATGACGTCGACCACAATTTCACTGAGCAGCCGAACTGCAGCGGGGAATCTCAGGAAGCCAATGCGTAGGTCGAGCACCTCCAGTGGGACTCCCTGCTCCACACGCCTCATAAGTGCGTCGCATAGACGATGTGTCCAACGGTCATCTACTGAGGCGTGTGCCACGACGAGCTCTGTCAGCGAAGGGAGCAGCGGGCTCTCACCTCCCCCGATTTCTTCTAGCAACATCATTATGAATCCCCATTGTGTAGATTTCCCCAGTCGCACACGCCGGAGCAGGGGCCACCTCGGCGCGCACCGAAGCCAAAAAAGATCCATTCTGTAATTCGAGGCGAGGAACGTAAAGGAGTCGAGGTGTTCTGCAGTGAGCATCACGAGGCCGTCCAGGGGAAGGGCCGCCAGCGCCGCATCGAGGATCTCGATTTCGGGCGTATACCACACATTGCTCTTAATGTAGAGCGTCACGCGTGGAGAGAGCGTCGCAGCGAGCAAGGTGGGAGGATCGTGCACTTCCACGTCGATATCGGGCACGGGCCACGCGAGGATGTTTACGCGCTGTCTGCGGCCATGGATGAGCACGCTCTGCAGAGGCCCCGTGTCCTGGGGTCCGTGGGCATGTCGTGCGATATACGGAAGCATTCTTTGCACGTCGCCTCCATCCGTAAGACCAGAAAATGCTGTGACGCACAGCGAGGTAAGAGCCGGTAGGACGAGATGAGCGAGTGCGAGCCCACAATCCTCCGGAGACTCGGAGATATCGAAGTATGTTAGGGAGGGAAGTGTGACGGTGCGTTCGACGTCAAATGGAAAGGAAGAAGTGATCGGGGAAGCCGAGTGAAGGACAAGCGTCTTTAGTTGTGGTATCTCCTCGAGAGCGTCCAACCAAACTGAGAGTCTCGGTCTCGCATCCGTGGATAGTGTATATATCTTGAGGTGTTTGAGGCCCCTGAAGAGCGGTGACTTCCAACTGATGTCGCAACCCCAGAGATCGAGGCGTGAGAGCTTAGGGGTGGAACCATTGAAAAGAGTGTCAGCCACAGATGCTTGCTTCCTGTGATTCTTTTTCTTCACTGACAGTGAAAGGTATTTGAGAATCGGAGCGGGTGACACGAGTCCCTTGAGTACCATATCAAGACCAAAGGGTTCTGCGCTAATGGCAAGTTGGAATATGTGAGAGACGCGCGACTGGAGTTTTCTTTGGAATGTGCGGAATCGGGCACCATCCCAGTGATATTTGGGGACCCATGCCTCCAAATATAAGGGTACAGACTTTGCACGAACGAGCATCTCGGTCGCACCAGCCGGAGTGAGGGTGGTGAAATCGACGTGACTCCAGAAGAACGGTTGGTTGAGTGCAACCTCACGCCATTGATGACAGACATGGGCTACATTTAGCCACGATAGATGAGGGTCTGGCGCTCCACCTAGTAGTACTGTGCCACTAGGAGGTAAGCGCAAAATGGAGAATATTGCAGCGAAGAGCTCAGGAGGTAGAGACGAGATGGGTGCGAGTGCATTACGGCGAAGCCTCAACGCTTGGAGGGATTCTTGGAGGGATTCCTGCAACAATCTAATTTCCGCATCAATGGCTCGCCGTTGGTTTTCCCGTGAATTTTCCTGGCTTGGGTTCATCAAAAAACCGAATGGTGGCTGGTGGCAGGGCAATTGGCCGTGCTACGGCCCGGGTGCAAGGAACGTAGGTGGCACGTGTTCATCGTGCCGGCCGCATCTTCTAATCCTATCCAACAACTCTGCTACAAACAATGGATCATTGAAAAGCCCAGCTTGCCTAACCTGGAGTCCGGCCAACCACCCACGCAGACTCCCTTACGGTTTTCAGAGTCGTCAGAGTCGCGTTCGAATTACACCAAAGAAAGTGGCAGACGAACGGAAAGGAGGCACTCCCCTAGATCAAAATCAGGGATGGACCTCACTCGGGCTCAGTGACATGATACGGAAAAGGATGTGCAGGTACAGTAAGCACGATGTCACGTCGTCGTCGACCCTGTACCACGAGCTAGTGCTGACCTCGCCCTACCCTCGCCCTGCCCGCGCGAAATCACCCCCAACCTTCATTTGTTGTGCTTCCGACCTTCGTCATCGTCCCCCATCCGCCATATTCACCACACGCTCTTGACTGCCCAATTGCAATGCTATTCACTTTCTGCCACTCTCGTGCATGATGCCGTTTACTACCCCTTTGCTATTTGCTACACATTGTCGACCATTCATCGCATATCCTGGTATCGGTCTTCCGCCGCCTTTTTGTCATTTCGTACCAAATACCATTCGCTACTTTATCAAATGCCGATCGCTATTCGTTTCTGGTTGTTCACCGCACGCGTCTTGCTATCGGTCTTTTGCCGCTTCCTTACTATTGCTGAATGCTATGCTATTTGCCATGGTTTCTACTAGTTGTTGTCAATGTTACCTCAACTACGCATATAATTCCGCGTCTTACCCCCTGCATGCGACCTCCCCGCCATACACAACGACTGTCAGACATTAAGCAGTCCGACCCTTACTCACTGTGTATACGACGCACTACGTTCGTCACTATTTCAGAACGGCCGACGCCGCCAATCCTCAGCGCGCTTCCTTCCCGAACGCTACCGCAAGTAGGGGGCGATGAGCCGCTCAGCCATTGACAAAACCGGGTAGAGTCCTCAATAAAGGGCCTCTGCTTGTGCTCCCCGTAGCTATTAGGATGGGTTTCGTATACCCGCATGGGTAATCAGGTGATGGGAAAGGTGCCTCGAGAGAGCCCCTTTTGATCTTCCACATTTTGCCGCAACGTAGCGGTTCTCAAGTTCAGTTCCGACAGACATGACACAGAAAATCATGGTAAGAGCTCTGCTCTTTTTTCGCTTCGAAACCCGGCTGATAGGCCGTAGACCCAGACCAGTCACAGAGTTCACCCCAGGAATCGTAGTCATGGCAACTGACGAGAGTCCCTGAATCCTTTCGCAAACGTTTTATTTGTAGTTTCCACCAGTGGCCGCGTCCAAGCGCGAAACAGACAACCGTTATCTATGACTCCTATAGTCCCACCCCTTGGGCTTACCTTCAGGGAAGGGAATGGGAATCCTACCATGCAACGTGTGAGGAGGGCGTGGGGCTTCTGCGGGCAGCAGAGACGCGTCGAGGAGTTGCTCGCTCGGTACGTGATTGATGCTGCTATTAGCGCTGTTCAACTCGGGCTTGAGTTCGGACTCGGTGACTAACGCGGGCGGTATGGGTGACGTCCGGGACGAGGCACGCAAAGAGCGCATTGCGCGCGACAAAGTTCGTCTCGCAGTTCAACTCGACGAGCGCCGCGCGCACCCGTCTCCCGCGCGAGGACAGACTCCCCGACAAGGCCCTCACCGGCAGCGCGGTGGGCGGGTTTGGCGGCCTTTTGAGTATCCGAGATAGCGAGGTCGTTTTGGAGCCACGCGAGGGCGGCGGACACGTCGTTGACGCACAAGGGCTTCGCCAGCCTTGGTGATCGAGACTTCTGTGAGCTTGCGAAGCTGAGCCACGAGCTTGAGGGATGGGAAAGGCGAAGAGGCCTGAATACGGGCGCTCGCAGTACGTTTGCTATTGCGGGTTCCAATTACAAGGCCGTGAAGTGGCTTGGGGACGAGCTCCAAATATGGCTTTGAGTTCCAACGTCAGCCCGCGTTTACATGCTACAGTAACTTAATTACAAGCCTCGCACTCAACAAACGCTATTCATCCTATTCGTCACTATCACGATCTGTATCTGAATCGTCTTCTGCTCCAGAATTGTCGTCTCCGAGGCTACGAATTATAGGGCTCCACATATTTATATATTGTTCCCATTCCAAGGTGATTTCATCACTGGGACCCAGGACGTCGACCACAATTTCACTGAGCAGCTGAACTGTAGGGGGGAATCTCAGGATGGACATGCGTAGGTCGAGCACCTCCAGTGGGACTCCCTGCTCCACACGCCTCGTAAGTGCGTCGCATAGACGAAGTGTCCAATAATCATTTACTCGGGTGTGGACCACGACAAGCCCTGTCAACGAAGGGAGCAGCGGGCTCTCACCTCCCTCGTTTTCCTCTAGCAACATCTTTATGAATCCCCGTTCTGTAGATTTCCCCAGTCGCACGCGCCGGAGCAGGGGCCACCTCGGTGCGCACCGAAGCCAAAAATGATCCATTTTGGGGCCTGAATCCAAGTCGAGGTGTTCTGTAGTGAGCATCACGAGGCCGTCCAGGGGAAGGGCCGCCATCGCCACATCGAGCACCTCGAAGTGGATTTTGGATGCATAGTGCCATACATTGCTCGTAATGGAGAGCGTCACGCGTGGAGAGAGAGTCGTGGCGAGAAAGGCGGGTGGGTCGTGCACCTCGACGTCGATATCGGGCACGGGCCACGCAAGGATGTTGACGTGCGACGCGTAGCTGTGGATGAGCACGCCCTGCAGAGGCCCCGTATCCTGGGGTCCGTGGGAATGTTGCGCGACATACGGAAGCATTCTTTCCACGTCGCCTTCATTCTCAAGACTAGAAAATGCTGTGACGCACAACGAGGTAAGAGCTGGTAGGACGAGATGAGCCAGTGCGAGCCCACAATCCTCCGGAGAGGCGGAGATATCGAAGTATGTAAGGGAGGGAAGTGTGACGGTGCGCTTGACATCGAATGGAACGGAAGAAGTGACCGGGGAAGCCGAGTGAAGGACAAGCGTCTTTAGTTGTGGTATTTCCTCGAGAGCGTCCAACCAAAATGAGAGTCTCGGTCTCGCATCCACGGATAGTGAATTTATCTTGAGGTGTTTGAGGCCCTTAAAGAGCGGTGACCTCCAACTGATGTCGCAGGCCCGGAGCTCGAGGCGTGAGAGCCTAGGGGTGGAACCATTGAAAAGAGTGTCAGCGACGGATGTTCGCTTCCTGGATTTATTTTTCTTCCCTGACAGTGAAAGGTATTCGAGGATCGGAGCGGGTGATATGAGTCCCTCGAGTACCCTTTCAAGACTGAAGGGTTCTGCGCTAATGGCAAGTTGGCATATGTGAGAGACGCGCAACAGGAGTTCTTTTTGGAATGTACGGAACCAGACACCATCCCAGTGAAATTTGGGGGCCCATGCCTCCAAAGAAAAATACAAGGGTACAGACTTGGCCCGAACGAGCATCTCGGTTGCACCGGCCGGGGTGAGGGTGGTGAAATCGACGTGACTCCAGAAGAACGGTTGGTTGAGTGCAACCTCGCGCCATTGATGACAGACATGGGCCACATGTAGCCACAATTGTTGGCGGTCTGGCTCCATAACTAGTAGTGTTGTACCGCGGGGAGGTAAGCGCAAACTGGAGAATATTGCAGCGAAGAGCTCAGGAGGTAGAGAAGAGATGGGTGCGAGTGCATTACGGCGTCGTCTCAACGCTCGGAGGGATTCCTGCAACGATCTAATTTCGGCATCAATGGCTTGCCGTTGGTTTCCCCGTGAATTTTCCTGGCTTGGATTCATCAAAAAACTGAGGACGATTCTTGGGACGATTAGTGCAACTTGAAGGTGGCACGCGCTTGGTGGCACGTGCTCATCGTGCCGCATGAGCTCGAACACTTTTCTTTTCCACCTTACACATCCTATCCAACAACTCTGCTACAAACACTTCACCGGAAACTGGGCCATCCCATGGATCATTGAAAAGCCCAACTCGTGCAGTCTGCCTAAACAGCGGAACAGGCTACCTGATGTAACCTGGAGTCCGGCCCACCACCCACGCAGACTCCCTTACGGTTTTCAGAGTCGCGTTCGAATTACACAAAATAAAGTGGCAGACGAACGGAAAGGAGGCACTCCCCTAGATCAAAACCACGTTCAGATAGGGATGGCCCTCACTCGGGCTCAGTGACAGGATACGGAAAAAGGAGCGAACCATGCGCAGGTACAGTAAGTACGATGTCACACAACCCTGCACCACAAGCTAGTGCTGACCGCGCCCTGCCCGCGCCCTGCCCGCGCCAAATCACCCCCAATCTTCCTTTGTTGTGCTATTTGCCACGCTTTTTGCTAGTTGTCGCCAATGTTACCGCAACCACGCATATAATTCCGCGTTTTACACCCCCGCATGCGACCTCCCCGCCATACATAACGACTGTCAGACATCAAGCAGTCCGACTCTTACTCACTGTGTACACGACGCACTACGTCCGTCACCATTTCAGAACGGCCGACGCCGCCAATTCTCAGCGCGCTTCCTTCCCGAACGCTACCGCGAGTAGGGGCGATGACTTGGAGCCGCTCAGCCAATGACCAACCCGGGTAGAATCCCCAATAAAGGACCTCTCCTTGCGCTCCCCATAACTATTAGGATGGGTTTCGTATACCCGCCTGGGTAATCAGGCGATGGGAAAGGTGCCTCGAGAGAGCCCACCTTCCACATTCGTTCAATTTGCCGCAACGCCGCGGCTCTCAAGTTCAGTTCCGACACCGAAAATCGATGGGAGCTCTGTTTTTTGTTTTGTTTTTCCCTTTAGGTCCCGGCTGATGGGTCGTGGACCCAGACCGGTCGCAAGCTACACCAGGGGAACATTTAACTGGGGGTGTCCTCCCAGTTAGTACTAGTAGAGAACATATTGGAGCTCGCCATTTGCGGGGAAGATATAGTAGTTCTGTACTAGGCGGTGTTTGGCATCGTAATCGACGGCGACATCGGATGCCGAGAGTTTCCTACTTTGGTGGGGACCCGTCTGCACAGCGTGTCCGCCGCGTGGTCCCTCTTCCTCAGTCAGGCCTAGTCAGGTTCGGGCCGAGACAGTGTTTCGCTTATCTGCAAAAAGGTGGTGGGCGTTTTTGGAACGGTAACTGAAGGATATGCTGTTTGGTGCCATTGTAGATCATTCGGAGAAGATGTCTCGCGGCGAGTTGGATGAGGGCATGCAGTATGTAAGTCCTGTTTTGAACATTCCCCCGCATGGACAGGCGGGTGCTTCTTTCTTACCTTCTTCGGGGTCGCTGGGCATGAACCAGGCAACATAAGTGCTTGTGAAGGGTGGTTTATGGCGATTTGGAGCGCAGTGGATGTGGTGCGTCGCGTGTATAGACTAGGCTACAAATGCGTACCCCTAGCATGTACCATATGAGATGTAACGACAAGAGTGTGATTCGAATGTAAGTCTGCTCGCCAGTGGGTAATGTGAAGATCCGTCATTGATATTCTAGAATCGTAATCGGCCTCCTCATACCTGACCTCCGAGTCCTTCAAGTTGGCTAATCTTCCACCATCTCCCAGTAGTCCTTGTCATCGTCCTCCTTGTCATCCATCCCTTGTCATTTTTGTTGTCGTCATAACCACCTGTATCTCAATCGTCTTTGTCTTAGTCGCCGTCGTTCGTATCTGATTAGTCTTTTTCTGTGACTGCTCTTGGTTTGTAATCTTCGTAGAGGTCACGAACTACAGGGTCCCACATATTTTTAATTTGTTCCCTTTCCTCGAAGGTTTTCACGGGACCCAGGACGTTGACCACAATTTCATTGAGGAGCTGTGTTGCAAATCCGGGAACCAGGTTATAATCAGTCCCGGTTGTAACCGAGTTTATTATCAAATTATAACTGGCTCCTGACACCTTACAACCGAGTCATAATTATTCCCGACCATTACAATCTAAATTGCGATCGAGTCAAACCGACTATAATTAGTACCTAACATTATAAGCGAACACAATGAGATCTAATTGCTGGGACCCAATTACAAGATATGATTATACGATTATCATCAGATTATAACCGATTTATAGTCATGTGTCCGATTCTGAATCATCCAATATTTGCCAGTATTGTGTTGCCTTATTCGTTCATTGTCCGTTGTTGTACCTCTATCCTTTTGTTGTTTTTTCCAACGTCGTCACTCTGTGTCTATTGTCCAATGTTCGCAATGCCGAAGGTCGCATCTTCAGGCCCGGGACCCACCAAACGGTCGTCAGCAGCAGGAAAAAAGCCTTGTACAATTTGTGGGGGCCACTTTCGTCCTCAGGTGTTCGCTGCACACTTCAAGAAGTGTGAGAGGGAGAAATGGGAAGAAGAGGGGCTACTAGAGTACAAAAAAGATATGCTCAACCAGGCGCGGGCTAAGCTTGGAGGTACGTGATATTACTCCACGTTTCCTACTTCTGCTCTGACTTTCTTTTCCCCAGTCCCAGGTGGACTCAGAACGGCCATCGGGACACTGCCAGCCTACGAACACTCTATAGCTGCAGAGTTGGATACCCAACTGGACATCACGGGTGCGTCATCACCTTTATCGGCGAAATCGGTCAACGCCATGCTCATTCTTGTTCCAGCCCCCTACCCCTTGGACGAGCCAGCTGCTGTACCCAACAGCGCCACTCACAGGGCAATCCGAACGGAGTATCATCCCAACAGTCGCAGGCCCACTAAGGTCCATGGCGTCGATGACCCCAGCCACACCCCTCGATGTACTTCCACCCGTCAACCATATTCCGAACCCTGGTCACCCTTTTTCCAAACACGCGAGGATTTCCTGCTTGTGGAAATATTCTTGCAGAGCGGCCTGGGTAATGAATACTCAGATAGAATCCTCAAAGTTTTCGATTTGTGTAACGCCGGCAAGGGAAAGGTGACTCTTTCAAAGATCTCGGAGGTCCATACCACTTGGGAGCGTGCGTCTTTGAAATTGACTCCTGTGAGTCCAAGAGCTGTGTCTCGGCGACGGGCTTATCGCCCTTTGTAGTTTGAATCGTCCACAGTGTCTGTATCGTACAATGACAAAGAATTGAAGTTCGATGTATACCACCGTGCGCTTTGGGACTGGGCAACGGATCTAGTACAGTCTTCACAGCTCGCAACGCACTTTCACTGGGATGCGGAGAAGATTTTCCGGTGTGACGAGGGATCCTCCGTTCGTGTATTCAATGAGCCCTGGTCAGCAGACGCCTTCTGGGACGCCCAGGTAAGCGTCCGTTGATCTGTTGCACTTGAGGTCGTGATCCAACGCATCGTATTGCAGTCACAAATCCCCGAAGGGGGGAAACCTCTTGGCCTTATATTATACGCTGACAAGACGCGACTCTCAAGTTTTGCGACAGAGGAGGGGTACCCGGTCATTGCACGTTGCGCCAACCTTCCTGCCAGTATTCGAAACGGCAATGGTTTTGGTGGTGGCCGCGTTGTCGGATGGCTTCCGATTGTACGTTCGTAATTACATCTCTTCGCTACTAAGTGTTTTCCAGGTCCCTGAGGATCCGATGGGCCACAAAAAGCCCTCCTTTGTCAATCTCAAACGAACGATATGGCATGAATCATTTTCTATGGTCGTCCAGTCAATCGTCACGCACTCGAAGACTGGTTGTTGGCTTGAGTGTGGCGATGGTGTAGAACGGTGGCTCTTCCCGATTGTCCTCATTTTGTCTGCAGATTACGAAGAACAGTACGTCTACACTTTCCCATGGTACTACACTCAGCCCTGACATGCAATGATTAGGTGTGTAATGTCTTTAACCCGCGGAGCGACTGTCAAACTTCCCTTGTCCGATTTGTCTTGTCAAACATGATAAGCTCACGGACCTCACGAAGAACTGGCCCCGCAGGACGGCTGCCCACACACAAGAAATCGTTCAGCAGGCCCAAAGCTTTACGCGTGCGCGAGATTGTGAAGCACTACTCTCCAAGTTTGGTCTCCGTAATGTCCAGGTAAGCGTATATCTTTTCTCATATCACGTACCTAACTTCAATCGACGTGTGTTGAATAGAACGTATTCTGGCAGTTGCAACACACGGACCCACATCGCGCATTGTCTTTCGACAGGCTCCATTCTAACAACACCGGTGTCTTCGGCTACCACCTCTGGGAAGTTTTCAAAGAGCACGTCGAAGGTTATGGTCGTCAGGCGGTGGCGCAGGTGGACGATCAGTACGTTTTATTTTCTAGTACTCATATACATCATGCGAACTGACTCAAGGTTTTGCGCCGTACCTCGCTGGAGTGGTTTGAACCATTTCCAGGGGGTCATGAAAATTTCTTTCACCGACGGCACGAAATTCGAGGATATATCCAAGATTCTTATATTCGCTGCGCACAACATTATCCCATGGGAGCGCAGCGAGCAAGTGGGAAAGTCGTTACTTTGCGCTCTGCGAAGCTTCACCATCGTCGATCTATTCCTCTCATTTGAGGAACACACAGAACACACAATCGCCGTTGGACGACAGGAGCTCCACAAGTTCGGACGCCATATACAGGTATGTGATACTCTCTTTTCATTTCTAATTAATCGGCTAATGATTGTCTAGGCGTACATTGACGCATCTGCAGACGATGCAAAGGCACAGCCAGAAGCTAAGCTTAAGAATTGGAACTTCCCGAAGATGCATGCGCTGGTGCATAGTTTCGACGATATCGAGGCAAAAGGGGCCTCTCGCAATTACAATACGAAGCCTAACGAAAAGCTCCATGGGCCTCTGAAGAAGACGTATGCAAGGCAAACAAATTTTAAGAACGTCGCCCCACAGGTATGGATATCCATGAGTAGATTTTCCACTAACAGTCTCCTTGTAGATTTTAAGGGTTGAGCACGCTAAGTTCGTGTCGATCCTTATTCGCGACCATATTGATGAGCTCGATGTGGCCTCTCGTGAATCCGTCGCCGATGAGACCTCTCACGAAACTGTCGCCGACGAAGTTACCGACGACCCGATACCCAATCAAGAGACGCTGTCAACTCCTACTCTCAGCGTCATACAGGGCGGCAGCAGTGTCAGAGCAACGGGGCAAAGTCTTTTATGATGGACACATCGTACTGCACTCGCGGCAACCACCGGCAATCCTCTCTTCAATCGGGAACACCTTCCACCGCCGCCTTGCCGCTTGGTTGACTGCTGAACTAACAGCTGCTGCCGCCGATACACCTGGACCGTTACCTCGTGCCAGTCGTATTGAGTCCTGACGACCTTGTATGTGTTTTGTGTGTTACTCTTCAGAGCGCTTCCCTGATGTCTTTTAGATTACCGAGTATCGATCCATTAAGGTCGTCTATGAGTCTCGGGTTGATCAGAAGCAATATATCGACCAGCCTACACTGCAGCCCAAGATTTCATGGCAACGAGCGGCGTGACTTCATAATGGTGCTCACCACGCATGGGCATTTTTTTGCTCAACTTCTTCTGGTTTTCACTGTATCTGTTACTAACGACGTTTATTCTGTTTGTCTCGTACGACCACTCGACGCACCCATAAGTACACAACGCATCAAGGACCGTGAACTAGGGCTGCACCGTGTTCGCGCTCGCAGGGATGTAACAGAATTCATATTCGCACGCACTATCATTCGTGGTGCTCCCCTGATCAGGGATTTTGATAAGGAAGGGTACTATTATATTATGGACGTCGTTGACCACACTGGGGATTTATTCCTCTGCTGTAATGAGGTATAATCGTGATGTATTCTTGGATGTTTTTCTTTTTTCTTCAGGAATGTGCAAGTCATCTTTTTACACCGTGCAATAGGGCTGTGCACCGTCCGTAATACGGAGACGGCCGTACAAGACACGGCCGTTAATGGGGTGGAGACTAAATTGAAGTTGACGGTACAGCACAGGTGCCTAGACGGCCGTCTGACGGTGAATATGACAATACGGCGGTAACGGGGAGTATACTGGAATCATCTTGGCCCAAAGCCGCACCCGCAGTCCCGGGTTCGGGTTTCTCTGGGTACGGGTCCGGGTCACTTGCGGGTTCTTTGCGGGTACCGCGGGTAGGAAAACCCGCGTGGGTAGTGCTAATGAGCTTGTTTACTTGGTAGTACAGGCAATATATACAGTGTTTCTACTACAGTTGTAATTCTACGAGCCATTGCCGCCGGCGTCGACTGCATCTTTGCCGTCGTCTTCGCTGCCGTAGCCCTACTGCCGCCGCTTCATTGCCCGTTGTTGTTGTCGTCTGTGCGTTGTTGTTGTTGCCGGCACGTTGTCGTTGTCTTCGGCGCGTTGTCGTTGTCGTCCTCCATTTCTCTGTCACTGCTACCCCGTGGCGTAGCTGTTATCCTCATGGCCGTCGCCGTCGCCGTCGTCAGGGTGGCAGTGGTCGCGGCGACGATCTGTGGCAGTCGGGTGGCCGACGATGTCGGTGGGTCACTGTGCGGGTGACGGCGTGCCGTGGCGTGCTACGAGAGCTGGAGTACGCGGGAGGGGAGGGGAGGCGGCAGTGTTATGGCTACCGTTGTCCTGCACCAGTTCGAGATGAGTGGGAAAGAGAAAGAAAGAAAGAAAGAGGACTTATCTAAATTTTCTGTGGAGCACCCGTGCGTGAAGGCGAAGTGTCGTCGTTGAAGCGGCGGGACTGTCTGGCGTCATTGTTATCGCGCGTTCCCACAACAGCAAGGAGATGACGACAAAGGCGGCTGGCGAGCGAGAAGACGTCTGTTTGTTGTTTGATAAGCCGATCGTGGGAAGTCTTTTCCCGTTCCGCCGGACAACGAACCGCACAAGTGCATCTATATGGTACTACTCATAGCAAGACTCATGGACCTCATCCAGAAGACAGCAATAACGACAACCCCGTGCCGACGACAACCACACCGACAATGACAACAATGCTGACTGGGAAAGCTAAAAGGTCACGGCGATGATGAACGATGCGACGACCGACCAGTGTGGGGGCGACAGCCATGGCCTACGACGACGAAGGGATGAAGACGACCGTGACCACAACCGTGACGGCGGTGATGGCGACGACAGCGTAAACGCGACGACAGTGGAGACGGTCGCAGCCACCGCGACGACAAAGGGGCCAGGGGCGGCGGCGGCGACGACGAAGCAACGAAGGCAGCTGCAGCTGCAGCAACGACGATGGAAACGAGGACGAGGATGACGATGACTCAGAGTACTTAGATTGTTAACAAATATGTACTAACTAATTGGTCCCTCTGCATTGTTGTAAAAACTGAGAAGTGGGTCTCCATTTTCGTGAAAAACCCGCCACTACCCGTTTGACGGGTATGGGTTTCCGAGGGGTACGGAAATTGCAACCCGGACCCCGACCCGTGATGACCCTGACCCGTAACCCTGCGGGTTTGCCATACCCGCTGTGATCGCTATCTGCAATAGTTTGTCGACGTCAATACAGTGGGGAATACGAGGTCATTTACGAATTAGGCAGCTCAGCTGTACAGTGCCGGAACCGTACTGTCCGTACATGCCGTTTATGGCCGTCTCTACACGGTCTAAGACGGTATACCCCAGTACCATCCACCGTACCGTCGAAACCCCGTGACGATGACTGACGGTACGGGTGCTGTCACTGTCAGATGGCACCGTATAACCGTCAGTATACGGCACGGTGCTCAGCCCTACCGTGCAAGCACCCCAAAAAACCCCCGAGACAAGCGACGCAAAGCGACGTAATTGCACCATCGTCGCTACCCATTCGCAGCAAGGGACGCATCAATTTATTCTCAATCCATTCAAAACCTCGCCGTGTGACCCGACATATCAAGAATCCCTCATCCAAGAACACGAGGCCGGAATCAGAGGGGGTTCAAGAGCTCTCTGAGATTTCCGGTGACCTCGGTATTATGCTCGTCACATGCTTGGCCATCAGTCCTTTTGGCGGCTGGTTTACATCGTTCTGTAGTTTCATGTTCGGCGCTGATATATCCCTATTGACCCTCATGACCCAATATTACGGTTGACCGTCGCGTAAGTACCAATCGTTCATCTGTTGACTAACTCTCTGGACAGCTGGACTACCCCGTGGTCAGGAATCCGACTCTTGACGTGTTATGGCCATCGTCACCCTCACAGCCGAATTTCATACGCCTCAACGTGGATCATTACATCTAAGTAAATGCAACTTGTATTCGTCAATGGTGAGTATTATTATCTTTTTCACTGGACAATAACTCATTAGAACGATTGCAATAAGAACTCACCCACCCCACCCACCTCACTCCACCAACGTCCCCCAACTTTCCGCGTTCATGTCCTCTGAGGAAGAGCTTAACCTTTCCGATGTCCCATCTGAGAATTCCGTGGTTTCATGCCAATCAGTTTCGCAGCTCGATAACACTGAGCTGCGTGAGGTGTGTTCCTATTCTTGTGCCAATGGCATGATGGTTTACCGTTCACACACCACCTCCAGGTCCTCAAAGGGACTCAGCTCAAATACCAGAAGCTGGCCCACAAGTACAACTCACTACGGATTGAGTACGACGCGTTGAAAGCCACAAAGTCCACAGGTTCAAAGGCCCGCAAATCACTGAGTGGTGAAGACAGGGAAGTCGGGCACGCCGGGCGCGGTTCGTGTTTGCATACGAGCTTTGGGTCGACTGTTCGATCCTCGAAAACAACGACCGTCCTCTTGGTGTGGACCCCCATAACCCTGATCGCTATGATACCCGGTCCACACAGGAGCTTGCCATCATTGCCAAGGTGTATGAGTCTCTTCCCTCACATCTCCAGGAGGCACTTGCAGATCCGAGATGGCGGCCATCCTTCATAACTTTGGTAAGTTGTCACGGTTTCACCCTCGCCGGCACGTGATTCGCCACGTGACTACACGCCGACCGCCGATATCCCCGTTGTGGAATCCGCCAACACGCCTGAAGACGTTTGGTGGGACTGGCAAGCCGAAGAAGAACCGCACGTACAAGAGAGAATATGGGCAGCAATAGAAGCCCTAGAGAAAGACGCGAGAGCGGGACGTCTGGTGAGCGATCGATCTCCCTCCCCGCCTCAGAACCGCTGCCAGGAGCCTTGGGAATAGGTCCTGATGTACGGCCGTCACGTGACCCTGGCATGTGACCCGCCTCGACTCAACCAGAAGAGCCCGGATGAGCTTGTGCCCGGGCTGGTCTAGCCTCTGATGCAAGATAGTGCGAATCTAGACTCGGACCTTACTTACATAGCGGATGACTGATGACCGCTGACTACTGTATGGATTGCTGACTGATGCCGATCGAGGGCCTTATGCCATTGGCCACTCGTATTAGGATTTCGGAGTTAGGGCTGAGCTTCAAAGCTCCCCTACTGTGTATAAGTAGACAGCTACTCGCGCCTTGTAGCGGTAGCTTTGATATCTTGGATAATCCCTTCCCTTTCCTTGGAGCCGAGCCAGTAGTACTGCGCTATCCATCATCGCAAATATTATCACGATCACCTCTCTGCTCGCTGGTGTGACCTCGGAGACCCGTCCCTCCACCTTCATCCCCCTCAGTGCGCCTTCGGAGCCTGTCCAGCCACTGTCTACCTCTCCCTCTATCTGCCATCATCTGCGACTATCGAACGCCCCTACGACTTGCAACGCGGTTGCAGCAGCAAACAGGCACACGTGACTCAAGTCGAGTCTAACGTCCAGGAAGGAACGTTACATAAGTCCACTTAACTCTATGTCTTTTACGATCAAGCGGTGGGCTCGCAGATATGCTGCTACCACTTTGTCGTAAGGGTCAGGGCGGGATGCCGGGCCGAGTCGCTGACTAAGCGTGAGAGCGATGGACAAGACAAGGACTCTGCAGTCAAGCAGAGGGGACAAGGGTTCAAGACAACTGCTGGCTCACAGCTTGGAGAATGGAACTTTGCAAGGCAAAGGAGAGGAAATGCAAAGGGCAGGAGTCTATATGAAACAAGACTAGAACAAGGGATACAAGTTAAACTATAGCAGACTAAATACTACAGTAGAGAAGGGTTACATAAGCTGTATGCCAGCAGAACATCTTTTGTCAGAAGTTTCTAGAACACAGAAGAAGCAAGGATGAAACATAGAACAATACAGCAGAAAGATCAGATAACCTGATCTCTAGATATAACACAATCTGTAATCTGCAATCAAATCAGAAATCAGTATGAGTCCAGAAACGAGTCTAAGAAATCTGGAATGTCACGTGATCGTGACAATGTCACCTTTACTAACTAATTCGGGCAGTTCCAAACTCATGCAAAGACAGAGCGTGCAACTATAGTTCACACCGCACGACAAATCGCTGGACAACTACTCAAACTCGATGCGGAGTATTTCCATAGCCAGTATGACCGCACCGCTATCCCCGAGTTAAAGGCACTCCTCTACAACCCTAGCAAGCCGGAGGAGAAGTATCCTCCGTTTCCGCCAATGCTTTTCCCTTTGAATGACTGCAACAGCACGAGTCCATTTATGGTCAAGGAACTTGCGAGGGTGAGTTTAACCAATCTGACGCAACGCATAACTAACTATGTATTAGTTCCTGAAGTCCATTTTATTTGGTCTTTCGACGTTAGGTGGCGATGCTGCAGGGAGACGCGCACCGAAATCCATTCTTTGGGGGATAACGGAAACGACGCCAGGTATGATCGCTCTTGCAGCCACAGTTGTACGTCCGTCCATCGTCATCGTCGGCGGCTCACTTATCTGATGTCACACAGCTTACGTTTGTCTGTGGGCCTGATCAGACATTCTCTGAGAAATCAAAGGGCCAGAGCTGCGTTCATTGGGGAGAGCGCTTTCTCCTCTACAAGCAGGCGATCTTGAAATTCCCACCCCAGTATTACGAGCAACTCATATCTTGGTACAACGCTCAGATATTTGGCACGCGCAAGGACAAGACTGCAACCTCTGAATCAACCTCTGCGAAGAAGCCGCCCCCACCCCGGGGGCGTTTCGGTGCTGTTGACGACCTCATCCAGCGCATGGAAAGTACAGGTGTTATGTCCCCATCATCTTCCACAACTGTGGCTCCCGATCGCCCATCTCCCACCCCTTCGTTCCACGCTTCGTGTTACGGTTTCACCCTCGCCGGCACGTGATTCGCCACGTGACTACACGCCGACCGCCGATATCCCCGTTGTGGAATCCGCCAACACGCCTGAAGACCCTTGGTGGGACTGGCAAGCCGAAGAAAACCCGCGCGTGCAAGAGAGAGTATGGGCAGCAATAGAAGCCCTAGAGAAAGACGCGAGAGCGGGACGTCTGGTGAGCGACCGATCTCCCTCCCCGCCTCAGAATCGCTGTCAGGAGCCTTGGGAATAGGTCCTGATGTACGGCCATCACGTGACCCTGGCATGTGACCTGCCTTGACTCGCCCAGAAGAGTCCGGATGAGCTTGTGCCCGGACTGGTCTAGCCTCTGATGCAATATGGTGCGAATCTAGACTTGGACCTTACTTACATAGCGGATGACTGATGACCGCTGACTACTGTATGGACTGCTGACTGATGCCAATCGAGGGCCTTATGCCATTGGCCACTCGTATTAGGGTTTCGGAGTTAGAGCTGGACTTCAAAGCCCCTCTACTGTGTATAAGTAGACAGCTATTCGCGCCTTGTAGCGGTAGCTTTGATATCTTTGTGAATACCTTCCCTCTTTGGAGCCGGGCCAGTAGTACTGCGCTATCCACTCTGCGAATAACCACATCGATCACCTCTTCACTCGTTGGTGTGACCTCGGAGACCTGTCCCTCCACCTCCTTCATCTTCAGTGCGTCTTCGGAGCCTGTCCAGCCACTGTCCACTCCTCCCTCTATCTGCCATTATCGACAACTATCGAACGCCCCTACGCCTTTGCAACACACGATCGGGGTTGCCGCAGCAAACAGGCACACGTGACTCAAGTCGAGTCCAACGTCCAGGAAGGAACGTTACACTTCGGCTCTCCAGCCTGCTGCAGCTTCGGAGCTCAATCTCGGTGACCAGGTCAGGGGCGATCCAGAGGAGGCTCCTCAGGTCGAAGCTGTCGCCCGAACGAACAAGAAGACTAGAGGGGGGGGATCAAATAAAGTGCAAGCTACTAATACTAGGAAGATGAGGAGTCGTGCTTCGGGAGCTCAGGGGTGATAGCAAGGGTGATAGCCCAGAAATTAGTTACTCATTTTACTGTTTCTGTTTAAACAATTGCATCTGACTTCGTCGGGCGGTCTCCAGCACCGCATCGTCCCTTGTGCGGTTGCTGAATCGTGTCTCCTGTTAGGATCCGGGCGACTTCTGGGTGGAAGTTTGATGTGTGGCGTGGGGAAGTGCGCCACTTGGCCGACGCAACTTGTTCGAAATTCGAACTTGAACCCCTCTCCTCTCCCTTCCTTCACGCGAATACAATGTCGTTTCCTTGCACCCCTTGAAATGACCACAAAATTCATGACCGACCCTATCCGCATTCTCGTCAAGCGTGATGAACTGACACTTGAGAGTATCAAGCAGTTCTTCGTCGCAGTTGAGAAGGAGGACTGGAAATTCGACACGTTGTGCGACTTGTATGACACCCTCACCATTACCCAGACGGTCATCTTCTGCAACACGCTATGCAAGGTGCGC
>JAKELI010000729.1:0-22052 GCA_021525025.1 Lactarius hengduanensis
GGAAATCACGCGGGTTTTTTGTATGCGTCTTGTAGGGCATGACAGTGCGGTCCAGGGGCACTTTTTTTTGTGCAATTTGGTGGAGAAATGGCTCAGCTATAGCCTCAACAAGTTTGGAGCCCATAGCACCAAAACTGATGTCACAGTGATGTCACGAATGACCACAGGTCGGAAAAACCCGTGACCACAGCAGTCACGGGTTTTTGCCTACCCGTGGTCGCTTTTTGTCACACTGTGACATCAATTTTGGTGCTATGGGCTCCAAACTTGTTGAGGCTATAGCTGAGCCATTTCTCCACCAAATTGCACAAAAAAAAGTGCCCCCTGGACCGCACTGTAACGCCCTACAAGCGCATACAAAAACCCGCGTGATTTCCGCGGGTAAACCCGCGGTAATCCTATGACTCACTACTAGGATAGCTGGTACTAGGGTTTGCTCTACTTACACTATTGGCTAGTAGTACTTGAGAGCGGCGCACCTGAAAGCCCGTGAGTATCTGTATAAGTAGTTCTGAGCAAAGGTCAAGAACAGTATCTTGGTCTTCTTCCAATACCACTCTTCTCACCTATGCTAAGGGGATCCGTTCCCTTTAAGCAAGTCTTGTCTGGCATATCCCCTTAGACCAGGGATCCCTGTGACTGATCCCAAGTTTTTTCATGGACAGTGGACTACCCTTTGGATGCAACCTATCACAAGGTGTTCCTATATCACAACGAGTGAGTTGCCTCTCCCTACTGCTCTTTCTACGTTGTCAATCACGACACTTGGGACTAGTGATTGGCTTGGGTAACCCTCGGGTTGATGAAGGCTACCCATACCAAAACCCGTACTTGTCTTCAAGGGTACAGGTTCCCGCGGGTATGGGTCGGGGGTTGATGGGGTTGATGGGTTTTGTATTACTGCACTACAGGTACGGGTACACAAAGTATAATACTGTATAACTAACCAATGCCATCCACCTCGCCCTCCCCTACCGCTATCACCCATGCTGCCGCCATCTTGATTGTTGTTGCCATCGTCGTCGCAGCAGCAGCAGTTGTTTTTGCGTCGCCTCTGCCATCTTGATTGTCTTCACATTGTCATTGCCACTGCCGCCGTGGTTCTTGATTGTCTTCATGTCACCCATCACCATCTTGATTGTCTTTGCTGTCGTCACCACCGCTGTGATTGTCTTCGTGTCGTTGCCGCCACCACCGCCGCCGTGGTCGTCTTGATTGTCTTCGTCGTCATTGCCGCCGTGGTTCTTGATTGTCTTTGCATCACTCCCGCAGTCTTGATCATCTTCGCGTTGTTGCCACCGCCGTGATTGTCTTTGTTGACAATGAATGTCAGCACATAAACTTGAATGGACCCGATACTTAGCTCTTTGGTTTTGTGGGGTGGTTGTGCAAGGGCCGGATGCTCGGGCACGCCTCAACAAACTCCTGCCTGCACTTGCATTGGCGCACACCCCAAGACATTGTATTATTGTCGTTCACAGGGCTCCGGGTTACTTGGCCCTCGGCAGTGGTGGCAACACCACAGCAATGATGTGGGTCAGGGTCCACGTGGGGCAGGGCTCTGGTGATGTCAACAACAATGGGTGTAATGAATGATCAGCGGCATAGGCTAGCAATCAGTTAGCACAATGTAAACTTGAATTAGACTGATACTCATCTTTTTGGTTGTGTGTGGGGGTGGCACTGTTTGCGTGTCTTGTAAACGCCTGAGGCAGACCACATGCTGATTTGCAAAAGGTTAATAGCTATTACAAGGGGCAGGAGATCCAAGCTTATGACTCATTTTGGTGCTGTGGCGATGGGTGGAGTGGTAGCGGCAATGGAGGTGGCACTGGTGGCGACCTGTAATAAATAGCTGGGTAGTGGTGGTATTCCGTGGCGCCACCAAACACACCCAGCCCCCAAAGCTACGTACCAAGCGAGACCGTATGTCTGCTCAAACTCTCGCTCAAAGAACTCTATGCCGGCATGACAAAGCGCATGAAGGTGTCACAGCAAAACTTTGATGGCACTACTGAGGGGAAGGTGCTCGAGATTGTTGTGCAGCCCAACTGGAAAGAGGGCACAAAAGTCCGATTCCTGTGTGCAGGCAACGAGGTGGCCAATGGCAGCTCACCAGACCTCGTCTTTGTGGTGGAGGACAAGCCACATGCACGTTTCGTGCAAGGGTGATGACCTCATTGCGAAGATCGAGATTCTGCTCATGGATGTGCTGACGAACAAGAGTGGAGCGAGGAGGCAATTAGAGCACCTTGATGGGCAAAAATTACAAGTGACAGTGCCACCATGTTGTTGTTTCTCCAACGACAAAGCCATGGTGGCAACGGCAGCGCAACGATGGCGAATCGACAATGATGAGACGCATGACCACAACAACGGACGATGGCAACAAGGTGATAGCAACAACGAAGACAACAATCATGCCGATGACAGTGACAATGACAACATTGGCAATTCCATGGCAGCAGCCACGATGGTGACAGCGACAACAGACAATGGACAATGGCGACCAAGCAACAACGACCGTGGTGACTGTGGCAAAGTGATGACGGTGAGGTGACAACAAGTGAGTGCCAAAGCAAAGGCTGTAAGTTGTTGGAGGTGCACACAACGTTGTATTCCAAGTCTAAGAAAAAGAAATATTCATATCAGAGATACACATAAGGAGCAGACATTGAGTGAAGAATAAGATTAGGTGGTAGCAAGGGTGGTACAGTAGAAGCTGGCAAACACTGCAGTGGTTGCCAACTATGCTGAGTGCCATGAGTCATGTGGGTACTGTATGGTTCGAAATCAAAAGATTACCCATGGGAACCCATGGTTCGGGTATGGGTTTGCCTTGGGTTGAAGAAGGCTACCCATACCCGACCCGTGACCCATGCAGGTTACTCATACCCATGACAATGACAATCAATCACTACTTGGGACGACTTGTGCATAACTACTCAAGTTCCCATTGGACTCCAACAAGGAGATGACTTGCATGGATACAAGGCAGGGCCAGAGGAATGTCATTCCCTCACCCCGCATTCTTCCATACTACTCCTGCCAACAGGAATTCCTATACATTGAGGATCACCACACCTCAAGAAGCCTAAGTCAGGCAAACATCTGTGGTAGACGTAACATACAATCTGCTGGCACTGCTGAGCTGGCAGCCCTCAGCCCTGTCCTGTGAGTCACAAGTCTGAATTGGGAAATGCTTACACAGCATGTCATGTGATTGTGTGACACATATTGTCATGGTCGTGTCATGGGACACTTACTAAACTGCTATGACTCGGTTAGTAAGTTGTAATCAGTCATGGACTCGTATCAGTCAGCCGTCGTAGTATCACATGTTTGTGGTAGTACTATGACTCATTCCTAGTAGTAGCGGTAGTAGGGTTCAAGCTACTTACGCTACTAGTTGTCTTGGTTAAGGAGGAGCTTGAAAGCCCCCCTCCCTCATGTATAAGTAGAGTCCTTGTAATTTCGCAGACACACATGATGTCCGTGGGAGGAGAATTTTGAAGACTGCTGACTCAAAACTCAGCAAGTCCGATAAATCTTGTATTTACTCTAAACAAATAAAATCATTTTTGTACTATTACTAATGAACTTAAGTAAGCTACAATTAGTGCTACAATGCCACCAAGAATGCCACAAACCACAGCACACGGTGGGATGCATGTAGTGTGGGGGAGCGCGAATGTACCATACCATCATCATCCCCTGCTGCACCAATGCCCCTGCCAACTTCCTGTGTGCCCATCAACTTAGAATCACCAGCTGAGACAAGTGCAAGCGAAAGTGCAAGCGAAAGCGCAAGCGAAAGCGCAAGCGAAAGCGCAAGCGAAAGCGCAAGCGAAAGCGCAAGCGAAAGCGCAAGCGAAAGCGCAAGCTTATCTGAACACCGGAATGCCGAGCCGATAGATCCTGCCACCTCGCGACTGCGCGGGAGCATAACATACGACCGGGAGAACGGGTACGATCTGGAATGGGAATCCATCAATGAGTTCCATCAATGGCGTGAGAACGAGCAGCGGGCTCACGGCATAGAGCTCTGCTTGGCTCAGACCGTTTCGTCAGGCGGAAGTGCGGTGTATACCATGTCTTGGCTCTATGTCTGCGGCACCAGGGTACAGGAGGGGACACTGGCTACCAGAGGAAGACTGATCGGAAATCTAGGAAGGAACACAAGCGACTGGACACTGGCTGCCCTTGTCAAGTGAAGATCAAAATCTATCCTGACACATTGACTATCCTCGGCAGATATATCCCTGATCATTCCCATCCTACCGGAAAGGACAATTTGAAACACGTCCAAATCTGGGTACCCGCGTGGGAGCACATCATGGAGCTCATCAGATTGGGTTTGATGGATAAGGAAATAGTGCATGATAATTATCTTCTCATTTTACTTAATCTAACTTCGAATCTCAGAAAAAGTGTATCCGTGCTCAATACAGTGAGCACGAGTGGGATCATTACATCACGCTCGGGCAAATCTGCTGAATGAGGACGATTGTTGAGCGAGAGCGGGTTCAGTTGGACCCGAATGACGCACACTCAACCCGAATTTGGGCTGAGAATATATGATCTGATGGGCATTTTGTGTATTACAAGGATAAACAAGATCCCCCACCAGAAGGATCCAATCTTGCAGATGATCTATTCATTCTGTGTATCCAGACAAAACTACAGTTGCAATGGTTCCGGCTCTTTGGGAATGTGTTTCTGGGAATTGATGCAACACATAATGTTACCCAGTACAAGGGGGTATTACTATTTACAATTATGGCGTGGGATTGTTGGGGACATGGTAAGCGCTCCCGCCCAGTCTTAGTAAGGTATCTAATCACTACTTTCAGGCGTCCCAGTCGCCTGGATGTTATCATCCAATGGGACGCAAGCGACCATTACATATTTTATTGATATGATCAAATGCCAAAGTCCAGAAGTTGTGCCCTCAATATTCATGACCGATCGAGATCAGGCCCAGGTGAACGCAATACGCGCCGTATACCCAAGTTGTCGCATATTCTATTGCTGGTGGCATGTGCTCCATGCCGTCCGGACCCACTTTGTCGTTACCGAGTTTGAGGATCTTTGGACCCTGATCCAAAAATGGGTCCAGACCACTGATAGCTACGAATTTGCCGCATGGTGGGAAGACATTCAGAACAACAAATCAGTCCCCCAGAGTTTGGCCAAGTACCTAGCCAGGGAATGGGTTTCTGTCAAGGAAATGTGGTCTGCCGTTTTCCAGTCAGGATCGGACGATCTTCGAGGAAGGCGATACCAACATGCTCTTGGAAGTGTATGTAATTATCGCATATTTGAAAATGGCATCTAATTTGGGCCTAGGTATCACCATGTGCTCAAATCAAAATGGTTAGATGGGAAGCGCAACCGGCGCATCGACAATCTCCTCGATACTCTCCTGACAGATCTGTTGCCACATGTACACGATCGTCTGAAATCCCAAGACATTGGACTGGATGGCTTCGACTTAGCGAAAGAGCACAAGGAGGAAATCCTTGTGCGTGCCCCAGAAATCGCCTGTGACTACATTGAAGTCGTCGACCAGGAGCACATCCTTGTGCGCTCCTCAAATCAAGAAACATTTTATTCTATTAACAAAGTCCTCAACGAATGTGACTGTAAGGACTTCCCACGAATCAGGTTCTGCAAACACGTAGCCACCATGCAGCACTACTTTGGGGGGGCAAAGGACTTGGCCCTTACTGCTCAACCACTCCCAACCGCACTGGACTTACATCACGCCCAAGAAAGTGATAACGCCACTAGTCAGGAGAATGCCGTGTCGCTAATTTCCGCTGTCAACGAGATCATCACGTTGTCACAGCAGTTACTAGCTCAGGTGCTGAGGGACGCTAGACCAGAGTTAGTGAAGTCAGTCCACACAATTCGCACCCACCTTTGTGTCATCACATCATCTGGCGATGACCAGCAGCTCCCCAAAAAGGAGGTGATCACCCCGAACCAATTATCATGGCCAGAAACTAGTGTTGGGGAAATTTGGTTTGGTTTGGTTTGAGGCCATTTTTGCCAAACTGAAACCAAACTGATTAGATTTTGGCCAAACTGAACCCAAACTGAACCAAACTGATTCAAACTGCTCCAAACCATCTGAAACCATTTCAAACCGATTAATTAAGCGCCCGTTAAGCGCCCAAATAATGTGTCAAATTGCTGACAAATCAGTTTGGTTCAGTTTAAACCAAACTCAAACCATTTAAGACTTGGTTTGGACCAGTTTTGGACTGATTTTGAACTAATTTTGAACCAAACTGAGTTTAAACCCCAAACCAAACCATTTAATTGTGATTATTAAGCACTTATTGGGCGCTTATTATGGAATCAGTTTGAAATGGTTTGAACTCAGTTTGGGACCCCCAAACTGGAAACCAAACCATTTAGCTTTTTTCAGAAAATCCCAAACCCCAAACCAAACTTCGAGTTTGGGTTCAGTTCAAACTGAGTTTGAATCAGTTTGGAACCAAACTTCCCCAACACTACCAGAAACAGCTCAGCACATGGGTGTGAGGCGCGAGTCTAAGAAACGCCATGGCAAGGTCGACAGCGCGCTTATGGCCAAACTAATTGGCAAAACCAACCATAAGTGGAATTGTGCAGATCAGGACCCATATGGAGCCGGTGAGCAGTCCGGCAAGCGTGCTAAACCCGACGCACGCTCAGCCGCTGCCAATACACAAGCGCGGGGTGATACTGAGCCAACCCCAGCACTAGTGTTTCGGCAGCTGCAATAGCTGGGCTGAGCCAGAGCCGAGCCGACTGAGCCGGCCCGGTTCGATTGCCGGACCGAGCCGAGCCTTCCACTCTCTGCTCACTTAGCCGAGCTGAGAAAAGCACCGGCTTTCTCCAGCTCGATGCCAGCTTCGACCTGAAGCCGGCGTGAGCCGCGCGGGATTACCACGGGTAACCCCGTGTCACTTTGGGGCGCACCTGTACCCTTACGTGCGGGTACGGGTTACTGGCAGGTTTCACAGGTGCTGGCAGGTTTGATGGGTACCCGTAGTAGTAATTATGCCAGTGGCTCGCCTCCATGCAATCAACTATATTTCATTGACAAAACATCTGCAAGTAATACGAGTACCCCATTGTCACACCTCGTCACCGTCGCCGTCGTTGTCGCCATTGCCATGTGGTCGCGCTGTTGCAGTTACCTTGTTGTTGTCGCGTCGTTGTTGTCGCCTTGTTGTGGTTGCTGTCATTGTCGCCTTGTTGTGGTCGCCATTATGGTCACCTCGTTGTGGTCACCGTTGTGGTCGCCTTGTCATTGTCGCCTTGTCGTGGTCGCAGTCATGGTCGCAGTCGTGGTCGCAGTCGCCATTATTATCGCCTCATGTGATTGCTGTCGTCGTTGTTGCTGTCGTCACCTTGAGGTAAGGACTGTTGAGTGGCCTACAACTTGAAGCCATTTGCGAGGCTATTGGTGGCATGCATCGCGATGTGAAGTAAAAAACCAGATGGCGAGTGATTGAATCGTGGACTGCAATTTATTGAGTAAATTGTGACAACTTGGACAGGACGAAACGCTCAATGTTCCGTTATCTGACGTGACGATGCATTTTGCCTGACTTGACGCACGGCCCATGGCACTTGCGACCGTCGAAGTTGCGGCGGGAACTGTCATCGGGATGGTGTAGACGGCAGAGCGCGACTTTGACGACTTGCCTTGAGGTCTTGAAGACAGTGATAACAAACTTGTCGTTGTTGTTGTCGCGGTTGCAGTCGTCGTCCGAGTGGTCGTGATTGCCCTGTCTTTATTGAGTAAATTGTGACAACTTGGACAGGACGAAACGCTCAATGTTCCGTTATCTGACGTGACGGTGCGGGGACGTGCGGCGTTTAGACTGTCTATGAGTGCCGTAGGGGTGAAAGACAAGATAATCGATAGCAAGGAAAAGTGGGACACGATGAGCGAAGTTGTCTTGATGATGCCGATGATCGTGTCCTGGTAGTCATATGGGTCCAGTCAGCGTCTTAAATCCAAGATAAAAGGTGGACATACGTGGGATTGAAGCGTAGGATGTCTGTCCTTGGGGACGTGGTGGTGGCCGACAAGCAGAACATGATGTCGTCCATGATGGCCTCATCTTCAATGGTATCGAGGCCGTGAAGGACAACACATGTAGGAGTTCTATGCCTGTATGTTAGCGGTATGTGAGTTACCCCCCGGGTTGAGATAAGGGCGCGGCGTGTTGCGAGGGGAGACAAAAATACCTCTAAGAAGTTCGTAGAAGTGTTTAAGACAATACAGCCCATTGAGGATGGGGCCGAGCTTGAGGCCGAGTGGGAAGGGGGCTCGAGGTGAGAAGTACATGGAAAAGCCAGACACAATGAACGAAGTCGTCTTGATGATGCCGATGATCGTGTCCTGGTAGTCATATGGGTCCAGTCAGCGTCTTAAATTCGAGATAACAAGGTGGACATATGTGGGATTGAAGCGTAGGATGTCCGTCCTCGGGGACGTGGTGGTGGCCGACAAGCAGAACACGATGTCGTCCATGATGGCCTCATCTTCGATGGTATCAAGGCTACGAAGGACAACACACATAGGAGTTCGTACGCCTGTATGTTAGCGGTATGTGAGTTACCCTGCGGGTTGAGATAAGGGTGCGGCGTGTTGTGAGGGGAGACAAAAATACCTGTAAGTGGAAGTTCATAGGAGTGTTTAAGACAATACAGCCCATTGAGGATGGGGCCGAGCTTGAGGCCAAGTGGGAAGGGTGCTTGAGGTTGAGAAGTACATGGAAAAGGGGACTCGATGAGCGAAGTCATCTTGATGATGCCGATGATTGTGTCCCAGTAGTCATATGGGTCCAGTCAGCGTCTTAAATCCGAGATAACAAGGTGGACATACGTGGGATTGAAGCGTAGGATGTCTGTCGAGGACGTGGTGGTGGCCGACAAGCAGAACACAATGTCGTCCAAGATGGATCTTTGATGGTATCGAGGCCGCGGAAGACAGCATATGTAGGAGTTCATACGCCTGTATGTTAGTATGTGAGTTACCCCGGGGTTGGGACAAGGGCGTGGCGTGTTGCAAGGGAGACAAAATTACCTCTAAGCAGAAGCTCGTGGTTCAGGGTTCAGAACTGCAGACGCCTAACGTAAAATAAATTCTCGTGAAATAACGATAACCCCTACGATGTCAAAACATGACTAAGTTATACAGGCATAGGTCCCACACCAAACTACAAAAGAATTGGTACACATGAAGACTACACACTGGAGACTAAACACCGAATCAGTATTATTTCCGAGGGGTTCTCGCGGGAGTGAGTGAGAGAAACTGTCCACTGGCAGACAATGGGGCCTTTGTGCGAGTTGAAGAACAAAGACTGAGCGAGTAATCAGTACCGGTCACATGTTATTCGTACAGCGTGGGGTCTACTTACACCCGACCATTGAGAATAGGGGAGATGGTGGGGGGGGATAGCACTTTGACAGGGTGGTCACTCTCCGCCGCCGAGCACCGTAAGAGAATCGAATGAAGGCGTGGGTAGTCCGGCTTCTCGTCGAAGCCAAGCGAATGGACATAGTCGACGAATTTGCAAAAGGGAGCAGGTAAGCCTTCGCACAGCTCTTCTGCTGTGACTGACAATTTTTTCTGAAGGACTGCCTGGGCCCTCTGGTCACCGCAAGTAGATATACCCATCCAAGGCAAGTCACCGTGCGCTGAATAAACGATAGTATAGACAAGAGACTCCAGGTCGTCACAACGCGATTGGGCACGTCCTTGGTGGCCATTGATTGACATGAATGGGACAGTACCAACAAATGGGTCGACTGGCAGCATCAGGAAAACCTAAAAGTACTTAAATGCTCTTAATCATGCCTTAACATGCCCCTAAGGCCATTTTAAGGTCATTTTTTCCTAAGGCAATTTAAGCAAGGTTGCCTCCTTAACCTGCCTTAATGGCAGTAACTTAATGCCCTTGAATGACATTGAGACTTAGGATAGCTCTGAATCAGTACTTAGAGGTCTTAAGGATTAAGATGAGCCCATGGTCAGGTTAGGATATCAGTACAAATTAAGCCAACTAAGACCTGATAAGACACTATTAAGACTTCATCTTAATTAAATGATTTACTTTTTCACACAGGGATTGGACAGAAGGATTTATGCAAATAAATATATTATGATAGGACTACAAGTAGCTATTAATACAGGTGGGGTAGGGACGGTGATGGTGAGGTCACAGTGGCGGCCGTGCCGGTGTGGCGGGTCCGGTGGTGGTGGCGGCCGTGTCGAAACGGCGCCGGTAGGGTGTGGTCGAGAGGTCGGGGTCGGGTGGGTAGCGATGGTGCCGGCGTCGAGGTGGCGGTGGGGGCCGTGTCGAAACGGTGCCGGTGGGGTCGGGTCGGGTCGGGTCGAGGTGGGGTTGGGGTCGGGGCGAACGGATGGGTAGGTATGGTGCAAGCATCGAACATCGAGGTGGCAGTGGGGCCGTGTCGAGATGGCGCCAGTCGAAGGCGGGGCCTGGGTGAATGGGGTGGGTGGCAATGGCGGTGCCGGCATCAAGGTGGTGGTGGGGGTCGTGTCGAGACGGCGGTGGTGCAACGGTGTCGAGTTGGGGAAGCGGTGAGGCCGTGTCGAGGTGGCGGCGGCATGGTGGGGTCGTGGTGGTGGTAGCCGTGTCGGTGGGGTCAAGGGGTGTCGCGGCCATGTCGATGTGGCGGGGTCGGGGTCGAGGGGCAGCGGGTGAGGGTGTTGAGGGTTGTGGCGAAGGTGCGGGAGTGGGAGGTCCTCCTGCCCACTCGAAATGAGTAAGAAAAAAACAAAGTGAAAAAACAAAAAAAAAACTCATCCGAGTGGGGCCAAGTGCCGCGAGACGGCGACAACGAGATGGCCTGCGTACACACGCGTGAGCGCAGGTTGAGGGGTGGGAACGGCAGGTGCACTCGCGAGGTGTGAAGGCGGTGGGAGGAGGCCGTTGCGAGCCATTATCCTGCGGCTTACACTGGTTAGAGACGAGCAGGGAAAAAATAAATAAAAAAGACGTAGCTTCGTATTTGCATCTTTGGAATTTGCGGGAAGCGAGAGAGAGGGTGTGGAGGAGGTGGGGTGTTCGAATACTGTTCGAATTCGAACAAGCCGTGACACATGACGCGTGACGCGGCGCGCCGTTCCCCGCCACAAATTAAACTTCCGCCCGGAAGTCGCCCAAGTCACCATTTTTTGTCTAAGTTGATTTTGGGTATGTGTCTGCACAAAATCACACATTTTCCTTGAATCATTCTGCTTTAAAAAATTACAGGGAGTATAGGAATGCATAGATAGGAAAAATAAGTACTACAACAATACAAAAATCAAAAGGAATTTGATTTAAATAGTATTGCTGCCAGTGCCAGCTAAGCTAATATTTCTAATATCTCAAGAAATAAAATAGAGACAACTATGAAAATATTTGGGGACATAGATCATCTCGAATGCCAAGGGGTCCTCTGCCAACTCTAAGCAATACAATCAGCTGTTCATGATTTATTTGACTATTTCTGAAATCCTTCAGCCCAATGGTTTCAGCTCTGGTTAAATAAATCAGGAACAGCTAATCAGATTGCTTAGAGTTGGCAAAGGACCCCTTGGCTTTTGAGGAAAGCCAGCTCCCCAAATAATTTTGGAGTTTTCCAAATTTTATTTCCCAAGGTAGCCTTGAAGGTAGCTCTGAGCTGCCACAACACTAAGTAGGAGTTCTTGGAGAAATAGTGAAAGCCAAGACACTTTTCATTGGATCCCACTCAGTCATCCCATGTAAGTGCCAGTGCTTTAACTGAAGGAGACAGATAGAGTCTGGGGTGCAGTACTAGTGGCCATGGACTTGAACTGGTAAATAATTTAGGAATGGGTTGAATGGCTAGTCAGATCACTTAGAGTTGGCAGAGGACCCCTTGGGATTCTGAGGAGTCCTGCATCATTCTTGTGGATTCTGAGGGTATCTACCTCCCCAAATATTTTCATTTTTTTAGTAGGTAGACCAGAGTCATCTGAACAGGTGAATCCATTACCATTGCTGTGTCTATCCCCATCCCCATATCCCCCTCCCCCATCCCTGTGCCCCCCTCATCCCCATATCCCCCTTCCCCACATCCCCCATGGCGGATTCGTTTCGCCAGAGGTCCGAGCGGCAGTAGCGTCCGCGCGTACCACGCTCGGCCTCGGGCTCGTTTCTCACTTGCCCGACCCAATTTTTGGACCCGGCCCCTCAGGGGCATGTACATTTCCATCTCGTTCGTTCTCGCGCATTCTACAATGTTCGCTACTATACATTTTGCAGACTCAGAAGGCTGCTTCAAGCAGCAATGATGTATGTGCACTGTTACTATGACCTCACACTCTCAAAGGTTCCTGCGCATTTCCCCTTCCGTCTGAAGGACGGTTTGTAGCCTCGAATGAGAGGCAAGCGTGACCGTCTCGTGGCTCGTATTTGATGTCTGGCTTACTGTACAGCTCCCCGAGTGACTTACTCATGTTTCTCAATCGTTTTGAAAAAGCGACTCATATTACTGTACTTGTATCTATAAAAACAGCCCTGTATAGGCCCCAGAAGTGTAACGAATCGACTCATTGACTCGTCTTTCCCCCGTGTGCTCCCAATGCGAATCGTTCTCGCTCGCGCTCATACCCCACTTCGTCTTAACATTGTCGCGGTCACCGGCACGTGACCGCTCCATAACTCCTGGCGTCGTCCGTAACCTTTACCACCCCACCCCCTTCCCCACATCCCCCACCCCCACCCCCCCCCCATATTCCCCTTCCCCTTGTCCCCCTCCCCCATCCCCATATTCCCCTTCCTCTTGTCCCCCCCTCCCCCATCCTCATATTCCCCTTCCCCATGTCCCCCTCCCCATATTCCCCTTCCCCATGTCCCCCTCCCCCATCCCTGTGTCCCCCTTCACCCCCATATTCCCCTTCTCCACATCCCATGATCCCCCACCCCCATCCCCATATTCCCCTTCCCCTTGTCCCCCTCCCCCATCCTCATATTCCCCTTCCCCATGCCCCCCTCACCATATCCCCCTTCCCCTTGTCCCCCTCCCCCCTCCCCATATCCCCCTTCCCCTTCCCCTTGTCCCCCTCCCCCCTCCCCATACCCCCCTTCCCCACATTCCCCTTCAAGTTCTCTGCATTCCCCTTCCTCATCCCCATATTGCCCTTCCCCACATCCAGGACATCCCCCTCCCCCATCCTTATATCCCCCTTCCCCATGTCCCCCTCCCCCCCTTCCCATATTCCCCTTCCCCTTGTCCCACTTCCCCATTCACATATTCCTCTTCCCCTTGTCCCCATCCCCATCCCCATCCTCATATTCCCCTTCCCCATGTTCCCTACCCCCTATTCCCATCCCCATATTCCCCTTCCCTACATTCCCCTTCCCCTTCCCCATGTCCCCCTCTCCCATCCCCATCCCTTTCTTTCCCTTCCCTATATTCCCCCTGGCATGCCCACCCTCATCTACCCCTTTCCCATGTTTCCCTTACCCACCCTTGTTTTCCCCTTCTCAATCTTCACCAATCTCACCACACTCAATTTGAAGTTTTTTTATCTGCCACATATGTGTCCTTAATCTTGCCTTAAGACAATATTTCTAAGTGCAAATTAAGTCATATTTCACCTTAACAGTCTGAGGTGCCTTTATAGGCCAATTAAGGCAGCTAAGCACTTTGAGGTTTTCCTGATGTGTGGAGTGTGGGGTGTGTAGATAAGTTGCGGGATTGCGGAATAGGCGCGCCAAGCCGAAATCGATAAGGAAGACAGTAGGGTGGCCGTTATTAGCTTGGACCATGAAATTTCCTGGCTTGATATCACGGTGGATGTAATGTCGAGTATGTAGCGACTTGACTGCCGAGAGCTGGGAATGCAAGAGAGTCCTTAGTAAGTTCTTCTCTGTACGTAACGTACACACCATTTGGGGGGCATACAGAAACGCCTTGCTGAGGCCAACCTGTTTTTCGTCGACCAAATCACCGAGTGAGGTCCAAGGTGCTCCAGGATGATGACTTCATGCGCGCCTTCCTTCCCGTACCAGTGTACCTGAGATATACCTGCGCCACCAGCAAGTGTCGTATACACGTTGTATTCATGACTGAGCCTTGAAGACAAGTGATCTGCACGCCCTATCTTCAAAGCAATTTCATTACCTGTCTTAATATCCCTCCCTTGATAGACGCTCCCTAGAGAGCTCAGAAAGGCGTCGAACATCAGTCAGAGTCGGGCTCACCAGAACCACCAGAACCAAGCAGATTTCCTACTCGGTACCGACCACCAACACGCACGAAATCCAGTTGGAGAGCAGGTCGTCTCTCAGAGGTTTGTCGTCGCTTCAGAGGGCGCATGGTCATCGTCAACATGTAGTATGAACAACAGAAGTCAGGTGTGTTGCTTTGCTAGTGCTCAAAACTCCGATATTGGCTCCGATGGAAAAACACACTGTATAGTAGTTGTGTACTTTCCGCATACTTTCCACGGTCTGGACCGCTCGGAACCAGCCAAAATTTCAGTCTCCACCCAAACAAGCCCTTTTTTCTAAAATCAAAGTGCATTTATTAACTAATAAATATTATTGCGTAAACACATGTGATCTTTGAGTCAGCCTGTAATATAGTCAAAAAGTTTTTTATTAACTAATAAACATTACATAAACTATGGACTTTTTTTTTTCTAAGTCGAGTCACTAGAGGAGTGGAGGTGTGCGCTCCATTCCGTATAGCCCCCCGCATGCCGCCGTTTGTGTCTGCGCGCGCGTGCGCACCTTGTTGCGCACACCCCTTCCCAATCCGACCCCGTCCGTTCGCGCATCGCTCCTGTGCAGGAGTGAGAGGGGGCGCCGCTCCGGGTTCACGCGCACCCTTCCCGTGCGGCTCCCCCGTTCCTGCGCAAATGGAGGCGTGGGGTCTTGTCCCCGGCCGGCAGTCCCCGTTTCCGCTTTGCACACAAGGGCGGCGCGTGTATGCGTGTCGCTCCTGTGTGCAAAGGAGGGCGGGGCACCGGGGCACGCCTCCCGATTTGCACGCCGCCCGGTCGTGCACCACCCGTGCGCCCCTGGAGTGCATACGGGGGGCTTCCGGGCTCGCGTGGCGGGGGGAGGGGGGCACTTCTGCGTGGCGGGGGGAGGGGGGCGCTTCTGCGTGGTCGCCTATTCGCGCCCTTGGGGAGGGGCGCCGCTTTTGCGCGTTCCGGTTCGTGCGTTGCCCCGCGCGCCAACCCGGGGAGAGGGGGGCGCCGCTCCAGGTTGGAGCGCGCCCCCCATTCGCGCGCTGCCCACATGCAAACGGCGGCGCGGCGCTAAGGGTGTGGAGGCGCGCCCGTTCTCGTCGCCCCGCGCGCAAACCGGGAGGGGGGCCGTCGCGTCCCCACTGGCATTGCGCACGGTCCCCGGTTGAGAGGGGGGAAGGGGCGTTGCGCGTGCCTTCCCCCACGCCGTCCCGCGTCGCGTGTCCGTGTCCTGTTCGTGTGTAAACAAGGGGGCGGGGGGCAGAGACGGGGGACGTACCTGTCCCGTGCCGCACCTCGTTCCTCTGCTTCCCTTGCGCGCAAACAGGAGCGGCGGCTGCGGGTGCTTGTCCCGTGTGTCCTCTTCAGTGTATGAACGACGGGGGGATACCTGTCGCGCCCCCATTGCGCGCGAATGGGGGGCGTGCCCCTTCTTCTTGCGCAGCCCCTGCTCGCGAGTCAGCAGGGGTGGGGGTGGTGTTTGGGTCTCCTGTTCGGCGTGAACGGGGACGGGGGCAGAAAGGGGGGCGTACCTGTCCTGCGCCTCCATTGCGCGCAAATGGGGGTAGGGGGCAAAGGGGCAGGGACCGCACGTGCGGAAACGATAGGAGGTGGGGGAGGGCGTTGGGTAGGCGCGTTTCCCACGCATCCGATACACGAACTGATTGCTTACACGTTATTTGCATGTATTTGTTTCACAGTATTTTTTTTACCCCTGGAAATAAAAACAAATTCAAAAAGCGGAGTTTAAAACCAAGTAGCGGAGAAACGGGAAAAGCAGGACCGGACCGTGGAAAGTATGCGAAAAGTCAAAGACTCTGTATAGTCCGCTTTGATATCCCCCTCAAAGACTACGAGTAGCTATGTAGTTAACAGGTCGTAATCGTACGTATCCAAATCCTTCAAAATTTTGTCCAACGCCGCATCAGAATCGCCCGTGAAGAGAGTGCCGAGAGGATCGCCAGCTGGCATCAGCACCTCACCCATAGCCGCTTCCGACGTCGACCACCCCGTCGTGAAATCAAGCCGTTCCTTCTTGAGACTGAATTTGAGCATTTGAAGGGCTTCCATGAGTACTGAGTTGATCCGGTTTCGTTTTGCGGTGTCCGTCTCCTTTGCCGATGAGAACACGCGCTCACATGGTACGGACGTCACCTGGATAGGGAGGAAGTCCATAGCCATATCGTACAACGTGGGGAACTCGGTCTTGTTAGCCTATTCGCAAAGTGAGTCAGAGCCCCAAGCCTCGTTAGGTCGGAGGAACCTACCTCCCAGAAGCGCAGGATGTCGATATCCTCAGAAGACGTCTCGCCCGACGCGTACTTCCGGTACTCGGCTTCTACGGACAACCTATGAGACGACTTCTTTCCGAACGCAGGACTCTCGACTTTGAATCGCGTTGGAGGTGGTTTGCTTCGAGCGGCTGGAGCAGGTTGTTGGACAGGGGGAGGACTAGGGTCACTAGGCACCTCAGTCGCAGTTGTCGACGATTTGTGGCCATGGTAACGGGCCATCTGCACAAGAGCCAGCTAAGATATATAGAGAATATTGTTCGAAACTTACACGCTTCTTGATTATATCCCTCGAACTCTGGATATATCATATATTTGGTCTCCCACTGAGTCTCAATCCACGAGAAGCGAATAGATGGGTTGAGGACTAAATAATTTTTTTAAAACGGCAGCAGCGCAATGACATGAATAAACTTACACATGGCGATGATGTAGGCCTCCGTATCGTCCATTCGAATATAATATTTGGTTGCCCAACGCAAGCCGACTTGCGTCCAGGGCCTGAGAATAGCATGTTCGCTCCCGATTTTTCCCACTGAGCCATCATCATTTCGAAGTTGATGATGGCGCGTGATAAGACCGGCGTCAATTCGGACATGGACTGCTGGAAAGAGTGAGGTACCTGTCATCATAGCGATTAGCACAAGCGGTGAATGAGCAAGCGGCCACTCACCTCCAAGACCTCTTCCAAACCCTCCAGGACGTCCCAGTTGGATTCCGACAACTTATAAGGGGACTCGTGTAACTTCATGTTGAAGTACCATTCGATAGCCTGTAGTTGAATATAAACCGTCAATTAGTATCCAGCAGAGGGCGAGACGAACGAACCGGTCGAAGAAGTCTTAGACGTTCCAACATCATATATACGGAATCCCACCTCGTCTTCACAGTCCCTGAGAAGCTGTAGCTCTGGAATTTGAACTGGAGTACGCTCGCCATCGATCTTCCTGGTGAACCATCCACGCTCGTTCCCATCGCTGATGACTGTGAGAAAGTCTTCCCGGTGAAGGTCTGAAGAACGTAGAAGGCGAACAACCCTCCGAGCGCGCCTGACGGGGTCGCGTTTGACGCCTGCGACCCAAGATTTCAACTTGGAGTCATGGCTGTCGTCATAGTAGTCATTGGCAAGATCCAGCTTGTTGATCTCACGATGGAGATTGGTGTTGCCGTCGTCCGATTCGTCGTCCGATTCGTCACAGACAGGGTGGTGCGTATCAGGAGTAACTCCGAGGTCGGTGAGGTACGATTTAGAAGTAGAAGTAACGGAGGCGACAACATGAGAAGAACAGATGTTAACTATGTGAGCGTAACACTGGATGCGGTGGTTCAAGTGATCAAAATCGATTTTGATGTTCGTCTCATGGGCAGCAAGCAGAGCTTCCAGCTCTCGCATGGCTACTGCGTTATTCTCGGCGTTGTCAAGTGTTATGTGGCCGATCTAACAAGGAATTAGACACCGAATAACCGAAAAAAAGACGGAAACGCACGTTGAGTGTAAAGCCAGCCCGATCAATGAGGTGAAGAATAGTCCTTGCGATGTTGCGGCCCGTGTGTTTCTTCTTGAGACAATGAAAACCTATAAGCGCAGCTCTGAGAGTAAGGCGTCCACTCGACGCATCAAGCGAGATCCAATGTGCGGTAAGCGCTAAGTACGACACCAAGTTCGCATTTGACCAAGCGTCTGCGGTGAAACTGATTCGACCGCAAGCATTCTATTGTCCAAAATCAGTTAACATTAGTTAAAACAAAGGTAATCGGAATACAGAAAGATCGTGTTTGAGCTTCTCGAAAGACGTCTGCCAACGAGTGATTATCGCTTCCCTCATCTTATCGCGGCCAGGGATGTCGGCATCGACGAGGGTCTTGCGGAGGACCATACACAACTGTCGAAATTCAGGACATTCGACGACACAGATTGACTAAATACATCAATGAGAGTGGAAGAATACGAGACGAACGAAACCTACCTGATCATCGGCGACGATGAAGCGAACGAGGTGGTCAAGGAATGACCCTGGAGAGAACGACGGAATGTCCTGGTTGCGTAGCTTACGGTTGTTCTGGTGTCTGGACGGGTCCTCCGATTGGGTCGATAGCTTGTAGCTCCAACCGTACTTTGAGATCGCGTCGTCGTACACCTTCGTGTGTTGCTTCGAGAGATGGCGGCGGAGGTTTGAGTTCCCAGTGTTTTTCGAATAAAAGTAGTTCACCACACTTCTGGGGACCTTGCTCTTGTTGGTGCCATAAATCCTGCTGTTGGTTTGTTAGAGGGCGGTTTGCTATCAAAAGCTGGTACTCACATGCATAGCTTGCAGACTTTCTGCATCTTTTCGTTGTCCTTAGTTGCGTTGGGGAAGTCGATTTCGGTGAAGAAGTAGATAATGTCGATGGTGGTCTTAGTGGTGGTGACTGGAGGTTTGTGGGGAGCTAGCACCGGTGATCAGTCTGAAGGATCACTGGCAGGCAGGTCGCTGTCGCATATGTCGTCCTCATCTTCGACGTCTCGTACATCCTGCAAACTAAACTCGTCGCCACTAGTGATTGAGTCAAGCTGGGCATTAGCAGCCTGTTTGATTGTCAGAAGGCAAGTCTCACGACGTGTAGATTTATGGACTCACTGGTCGCCTTGTTGTCTGACGCTTCAGGTTACCTGCGGCCTTAGGCACAGCTACCGATGGCTTGGTTGGGGGGGGGTTGTTGGTAGAGCGTCGAACCATGAGCAGAGATGAGATGGCGAAGGAAAGGGGAAGACTTGGGCTTTAAATGGGAGGAACATTATCAATCCTCGACAGGAAATTACGGCCAGCACACCGACCGAGATGGGGCGCTGTCACCATGCTGATAAATTATGTCCTGCCTTGCTGGCCTTGAAGCTTCGTAGTGCGCTGGCCATGCTGGCCATGGAACTTTGTAGTGCGCTGGCGTTGGAATTTTGTAGAGCACTGAGATGGGGCGCTGTCACCGTACTGATAAATTACGTCCCTGGCCTTGCTGGCCTTGGAGCTTCGTAATGCGCTGGCCATGGCGTGCTAGCTGTGAATCGTCGTAGTGCACTGAGATGGGCGCCGTGCTGATAAATTACGTGGAAGCTTCGTAAACTTCGAACTCCGCATGAGCATTTTCGCGTCTATCAGCCACAAATGAGAGCTTGAAGTCGGAAGAGGGTAATGAGAAGGCTCACTTTGGAGAGGGAAGTTTTTGAAGGGTGCACACACACAAAAGGATCAAAGAGAGAGAACTGGGTGCATTGGTTCGATACATTATTTATACAGGTTATACTACAAGTGGTAGAATGGTAAAGCTATTAATATAGGAGGCAGAGGACACGAAAAGTGGTGTCGAGAGTGAATGAGGTGTCTGGGCGTGAACTGGGTTTGCCCTTGAGTCCCGCTGCACTGGTTCGTGTTGATTGGGTCGAGCATGCTAATATTCAATGCCCAATCGTATGGAGGCGAGAAGACAGTTGCGGTCAGCGGGGAGCGCTTGGTGTTCACTGAAAATGAGCATGACTCTGGCGTAAGTTAGTGGGTGATGCCGAAGAGAGGGCAAGAGAGGGCGAAAGTGAGGAGAAAAACAAGACAAGTGAAACTTTTGCCAAGGTCAGCGAGGAAGCAGCCCATTTGGAGCGGGAGCTTCGCAAGGCGGAGGAACGTAAGTTGAAGGAAGAGGCAGAGCGCGCTGAGAAAGAGCGGAAGGAGGCCAAAGAGCGGGCTGCCCAGGAGGAAAGAGAGCGTAAGGAGGCCGAGGAACGTGCTGCTCTGGAAGAAGAGGAGCGCAAAGAAGCCGAAGAGCGTGCGGCAAGAGAGGCATGCGAAGCCAAGGAGCGCAAGAAGGAGCTTTTACGTCTGGAGGAGGTGCACGCTCAGCATGAAGCAGAAGAGAAAGCACAAAGGAACTGGCGGAGCAGGAGCAATTACGCAAGCTCAAAGAAGAGGAGGAAGCTGAGGAGGCGGCGAAAAAAAAACATAACTTTGCAGAATTTATGTTCCGTCCGACAATCGTGTCCCGGTAGTCATATGGGTCCACGGCTTAAATCCGAGATAGCAAGGTGAACATACGTGGGATTGAAGCGTAGGATGTCCATCCTCGGGGACGTGGTGGTGGCCGACAAGCAGAACACGATGTCGTCCATGATGGTCTTCGATGGTATCGAGGCCGCGAAGGACAACTCATGTAGGAGTTCATACGCCTGTATGTTAGCAGTATGTGAGTTACCCCCCGGGTTGAGATAAGGGCGCGGCGTGTTGCGAGGGGAGACAAAAATACCATTGAGGATGGGGCCGAGCTTGAGGCCGAGTGGGAAGGGAGCTCGAGGTTGAGAAGTACGCCTGTATGTTAGTGGTATGTGAGTTATCCCCTGGGGTTGGGACAAGCGTGTGGCGTGTTGCAAGGGGAGAAAAAAACCTAAGCGGAAACATGACAGGGCCGAGCTTGAGGCCGAGTAGGAAGGGAGCTTGAGCTTGAGAAGTACCGAGAGATAACAAGGTGGAGACGCGGACAAGAGGAGACGACAACAAGAAATGGCACCACAGATGCGACTGTAGCCAGCTCAGCAAGGTCAGCCGGACTTAGCCGGCCCAATCAGAGTCGGCAAACACTCTGGCTTTGGTCACATGCAGTCCAGCCCAGCAGGGATTGCCGCCGGCTGTGGCTACAGCTTTAGCCACAAGTGGGCCGGAGCTGCTGCAACACTACCCAGCACGTCCTGCACCACCAGCGCCACCATCGTCCCTTCCCGCACGCCTGATGCACGCCTCGACGCACCCGACGCATGCTAAACCTGATGCACGCTCAGCCGCTGCCAATACACGAGCGCCAGCACCACCATCGTCCCTTCCCGCACGCCCGACGCACGCCTCGACGCACCTGACACACGCCTTGATGCATGCCCCAACACATGCCCCGACACACATGCCTCTCTATACTCCTGCGACCACACTTTTTCTCTCACAGCCTGCATTGTTGTTTAGTTATTATCCCTACATGCAGTATCCCTACCCTGTACCATACGGTCCAATGTATTATCCCTCCCACTCAATAAATCGACTTAGAAACTTTTTTTGGGCGTGCTCACTGAATAATTGACTTGGAACTTTCTTTTGCGTGCTCACTGAATAATCGACTTAGAACTTTTTTCTCTGTTCCCGCTTACACAATTGACTTGTACTTCTTTTGGATGTTTGTATTTGTTAATGAGTTTCATAAAGTATATTACATTATCAAAATATTATAAGTGGCCGAACTTTCGGAAATGTCTGTGTTCAATTCAGACTTTCGGTTGTGGCCGAAAAACGTGACTTTTTGCGTCACGTGTGTCTGTGAAATTACGCCAACTTATAAGTAGTACACATCGAAGACCAGGGATCCTCATCCTGGTCTTCTTCAATCACCATTCTCCTCTCACTCCTCCATATCCTTTCAGTGGCTTGCCTTTTGCTTTGCTTGACTCTATTAGAGCAAGTCGTCGTCCAGTTACACCTAGTGGATCGAGCCCTAGTGCCATTAACAATCAT